>PITA01011340.1:43423-67399 GCA_004023965.1 Spilogale gracilis | reverse complement strand
TTGCGGTGCATGAGGGGCAAACTGGAGGACAGTGGGAGAAGGAAAGCAAATGGGAACTAGGGTAATCTAGGGAGGGAAACGAAACAACAGAGATTTTGAACACAGAAACAAACTGAGGGACTTGGAGGGAGGGGGGTGGAGGGATGGGAGAGCCTGGTGGTGGGTACTGGGGACACCTAAAGCGTGGAGCACTGGGTGTCGGGAATGGGGAATGAATCTTGAAACACTGGGAAAAAAATTTTTTTAGTAACAATAAAAAAATAAAATTAAAAAAAAAAGAACTTCTCCTTTACTTTCTATCTCTTGATGTTTTGAGAGTAAAGGAGGTTGGCTGGGAAACAACTTTGGAAAGACAGTTTAAAGTCAAACAAGCTTTAAAAAAAAAGGGCCGTCCCTCTTGCCCCGCTCTGCGGGCGGCGGGTGGGCAGAACTGCGCTGCGGGGGTCCGCGCTCCCGGGAGCACCGAGGAAGCACCAAGTTCCCACCGACATGCAGCCGGAACTGAATCCAGTTATCAGTGCATTAAAGGAAAATGATGGCGACGGAGTGCGAACTGCGTAGACCGTGGTACTTTATTTCCTGCTCTTTACACGTTGAGAACGGGCTTTTCGGCAATCTTTGGGGGGCCGGGAGGAAAACCACTGCGTGGCCCCTACGGGACGAACCCGCCTTCGGCCTTATTAGCACCACGCTCTAACCAGCTGAACTAACCGGCCCGTGCTTAAGGAAAGCTTTTATCTCTTCCTTTTCCTACTTTTATTTTTTAAGTGCTAAATTCATAATAATTATTGCTGTTTTTTATCTTCAGATAGATATTCTCTCCCTGCTTTCACACCGCCTCATGTCTGGATACCTCCCACACATACAGAGATATGTGGAAGAATTTGTGTACTGACAGTTTCCATAGACATTGTCCCACTGTGGTTTAGAGGCGGGAGCCGTGTGTGTGTGTGTGTGTGTGTGTGTGTGTGTGTGTAACTCTACTGCGGACAAATAAAAATGGGATCCTGGTCACATTCCCTACCCCTCCTTTCCGAATTCCCTGCTGCATGCTGTGCGTCTGAGGCTCAACTAGACAGCGACGATGTAGGGGATTCACAGGGGGCGTGTGTTTAGTCCAGAAATACCCTCTTCTCTCATGTAGGTGAGACTTCGGGGGTACACTCAGTGGTTGGACAAAGAGAATGTAGTAGAAGATGGGACAGGAAGGGGTGACTGAGGGCCTTCTATTTTCACATCTCAGAAAGGACTGAGGCGAGCCAGGCTAACACGTGCTGGTGTGTCTGGAGGTCAAGACTGGTGGGGAGAGCAGGAGGGGAGACAGAGGGGAGAGAGCACGTGGATGACGCGGGACCCTCTAGCAGAATCCAGTGTCTAAATCAGGGTACTTCTGTTGGTAAAGGAGGTGCTGACAATAATTACCAGGCATTAGCTGATCAACATCAGGTATAAACTAAGGAGTGGGATCACTCTTTATAGGCGAAGTTAAGGATTCTTTAATTGGTTCTAACAGTAATAGGAATCCACAGGCGGATCTGAGGCAGAGAAGTCCTATGAACAGACTTGTGGTTTTAAAAAGATCACCCAGTTTCAGGCATTAGGGAACCTTAACGATAGCCTACCACCATCAGCCACAAAACTTTTACCCCCCTAGAGGGTGGAAACAGACATAAATACTAACATAACAAACATGAAAATGATATAATGTGTAAGATTACAGGTGCCTGAAAGAATGGGGGTGCGGCAGGGTTAGGGGTAGGTTGAAATTCTAAACTGAGCTGTTGGTGCAGACTTTGCAGTAACGTTTGCAGTAAGGCGCTGAGTAATTACCCAGAGAACATCCCCAGGACTAAAGTCCAAGGTGGGCACTTCTGCAAAACACTTGAGGAATGACAGCAAAGCCCATGTGGCCAGAGCACAAGCAAGAAGGAGACTAGAGATGACACGGGGAACAGTAGAGGGTTAGAATGTGACGGACCTTGTAGGAGATCTTAGGAACTTGGCTTTACTTCGAGTAAACTGCAAAGGTATTAAATAATTCTGATTCTAGGAGAGAATATAGTTGCAACGATTCTTTTTTTTTTTTTTTTTTTAAGATTTTACTTATTTGAGAGAGGGTGCACACATGAGGCGGGGGCAGAGGGAGAAGAAGACTCTCCACTGAACAGAGACCCCCTCTCCTCCCTCAGGCAGGGCTGGATCCCAGGATGCCTGGGATCGGAACTTGAGCCAAAGGCCTAACAAACAGCCACGCAGATGCCCTTGCAATGACTAGTCAGAGTTGTCTTCAAGAGTGGGGGTGCTGTATGCACTCAGAGACCCTCTTTTAGAGAGAGGGTGTAACCTCGGACACTGTAGCTTCTTTAACTGAGACCCATGGCTGGGAGGAGCTCCGCCCCAGCCGTCCGCGAACGGCACCCCGCCAGGGTGGGAGGAGCTCCGCCCCGGGCCTCCGCGAACCGCACCCCGCCGGGGTGGGAGGAGCTCCGCCCCAGCCGTCCGTGAACGGCACCCCGCCGGGGTGGGAGGAGCTCCGCCCCGGGCCTCCGCGAACGGCACCCCGCCGGGGTGGGAGGAGCTCCGCCCCAGCCGTCCGCGAACCGCACCCCGCCGGGGTGGGAGGAGCTCCGCCCCGGCCGTCCGCGAACCGCACCCCGCCGGGGTGGGAGGAGCTCCGCCCCGGGCCTCCGCGAACGGCACCCCGCCGGGGTGGGAGGAGCTCCGCCCCGGGCCTCCGCGAACCGCACCCCGCCGGGGTGGGAGGAGCTCCGCCCCGGGCCTCCGCGAACGGCACCCCGCCGGGGTGGGAGGAGCTCCGCCCCGGGCCTCCGCGAACCGCACCCCGCCGGGGTGGGAGGAGCTCCGCCCCAGCCGTCCGTGAACGGCACCCCGCCGGGGTGGGAGGAGCTCCGCCCCAGCCGTCCGCGAACGGCACCCCGCCGGGGTTGTGAGACGAATGAGCGCCTTGCGCGGGGAAGGGGTGGTTCTAGGCTAAGCAACCACCTCGGCAGGCTCCCCAGCGGTGCTGCTCAGAGCCTCTGCCTTCACATCACCAATTCATTCCGCCTGGGAATACCTTCTGTCGGACTCTGGTCGCTCACTTTTCCCAGGGAAGTTCGTAAGAGGCGAGGGGCTGTGTCAAGGCTCCCACGCTGATCTCTGACCAATCAGCGAAACCACTAGTCACTGCGTGAGTCATGTCTACTCTGATATCTGAAGGAAATGGACGCCCTGGTCCACCAGCCACAGACCTTCCCGTTTAGGAGGACTTTCCCCCTCACCGCCAGCTTTCCAAGATAGTCCAGGATGGGATGTAGTGCGCTAGCAGTGCCCCCTGCTGGTAGCCTGGTAGGACTTAGTGCTCACAGGTTCATTGTAGAACCTACTTAAGACTCACAACTGAGACCCTCTATTTGTGTTTGAGACCCGAAGTGCCAGTTTTAGGTCTAAGAGGCAGAACAATAAACAAATAGCCTGAGGATGTTTCCTGATGTTTTAAGTTGATTCAAATTCTTACCAAGTCCAGCTCATGCACCAGCAACACTTTCTTGTTGAGTCAAACTCGAGCCAAACTTCGGCTCAAAGCCCATAAAAGGGCTTCGAACCTACACCAACGAATCAGCCGGTTGGAAACAAAGACCTATGTGCATGGTTCCTGAGTAAAATGAGACTAACACACACCACCAAGCTACGGTTAAACCTCGCCCCCCCTTCTCACTTCCAAAAATGCAGCAAATGGCCCCATTTATTTAGAGCGTATGGGCTTCCTCCTCCCACCGGGAATGGTCCTGGGCTCCGTCAAAGCCCCTGACCCCCGCCCAGCCACACGCTGAGTCTCCAGCAAGAGGAGCTGCATGTCCACAGGTTCTTAGCGAGGTCCAGCACACGTACGTGGAGGGAAACACCCTAACTCCCGTCATAAACGCGCCAGGAGAATCCTGAACCTACGTGGGACACATGTTGATCCCACTGAAGCTGAGTGAGTGAACCTCAAAAAAACTTCAAAAACATCATACTGTGTTTCCGCCCGGTTTCGAACCGGGGACCTTTCGCGTGTTAGGCGAACGTGATAACCACTACACTACGGAAACCCACAGCCGTCCCCTTGTCTCCGCTCTAGCACAGAACGGACGTTTCCTGGCTGTCCCAGGTCTCCCAACTCTGAATTAATCCTTCTTCCAAGAAATATCAAGGTTACTGCACTTTTCTGGTTATTCAAATCAATAGTATTAGAATCAATGGCTCATACCAAGTAAAGTCTCCCTGGGGAAGAAGGGACAAATTTTAGGCAGCCTTAGGATATGGGAGATTTCAGAAAAGTTCCTCAAAGTGGTCCTACGGGGGTTTATGTGACTTTGGAAGGTTCTGTGATCTCCATCTTTCAGAAGCCGCTGGACTGAACTCTGGAAAGTGCCCATTCTGGGCGGGTCAGGGCTCGGCCCAAAGTTGTGGGGGGCGGGTTGTGCCCACCTGTGTGCCAGGCAGAGTGAGGACAGAAATGGGCAGGAGACTGTCAGACTGTCCCGGGCTGGACTCGGTGCCGGTAAGTCCAGCCCAGTGGGTCTAAGAGATGTCACATGGCCTTCCTGAGATGCCATGAAGAGGCTCCGGTTCCCCTATCTGCAATATCCCATAATGTTATAACACCGGGAGGGCCGCTGTCATAAACTGAAAGACTTTGGGGACTGCAGCCACCTTTCCAAACCTCAACAGGTTCAAGACCTCCAAGGAGACCCCCTCCCAGACCTGTGAGCATGAAATGGTATCTCCCCGTGATTTTCATTTGCATTTTCCTATTGACTAGCGATGGCTTGCTCATGTGGCTAGCCATTGTCCCTGCACTCCTTGCAGAAGAGACTACCCTTGCCCTGGCACTCTTATTGAAAACCAGTTGGCCGTATGTGGGCAGGGTGACTTCTCCACTCTGCTGCGTTCCGTGGATTTGTATGCTGGCCTATTTGCCACTATTTCAGTCTTGGTTACTGCATCATCGCAGAGGGCTTTCAAATCCAGAAGCATAACCCTCCAACTTGGGTCCTCTTTTATTCAGAATTATGTTTCCTTTCCTGGGTCTTTTGCATTTCCATGTGTATCTTAAGATTAGCTTTTTGGTGTCTGCCGGGAAAAAGCTTCGCTGTGATTTTGATCAGATGGCAGGGTTTGAGAACGATGAAATTTCCCCGAGTGAGGTTCATTTGTGCTTGAAGATGGACTTTTTTTTTTTTTTTTTTTTTTTTTGGTGTTTATGTTCTTGTGAGGCTGGGTGGAATGAGAAAAGGAGGAAAATGTTTGGTTTTCTAGGAAGAGCTACTGCAGGACGCAGGGCTTGAAAATTTGGAGCTCAGCTGATTAGAGCATGGTGCTAACAATGCTGAGGTCGTGGGTTCAAGCCCCGTATGGGACACCTTGCCTTCTGAACCTTCTGGCTTCAGGTTTCTTCTAAACCACTGATGCTATCAGGGTGCCCTACTGGCCCAGTGCATCGTGCAGGCGGCTGTGGTCACAGGTTTTGTGAGTTCCAGCCCCACGCACCTTGGCCAAAGAGCTTGCTTTCACAAAAGAAATCAACCAGATTTCCTGTAACTTAAAAAAAAACAAAAACAAAAAAACTCTTGCGTTCCTTCACTATTTAGTTGGGGAATCTATCATGTCCAGGATATATTCATTCTATTATTTACAATCAATTATTTCACCAAAAATCTTTCCCTTCAAGTTACTCATCTTCAGCCTTTACAAACATTTTCAGCCTGAAAGTAGCCTTTCCAACCTCTAAAATTTCCAAGATACTCATTTCATTCATACTTACTTGCTAGAAAGCATTTCATTTACCCACTTTCGGGATAAGTTACATCTAGGATTTGCAAGAGAGCACGAAGGGAGATTCTGGAAATGTGTGCACATTCCTGGTTGGCGTCACGTGTGGCTGGTTCTTCCGGCATTTAGCAACTGAGGTCAGGTGCTCTTCTCGTCCTAAAATATGCTGGCTAGTCCACAGATTGTCCTCAGTCCACTGGACTCCCAAACATGCTTCTGGACTTTCTTGGAACTAAAAAGGCTTTATCACCTGAGCCTAAACCTGAACTCTCTTTGTGTATAAATGCAAACATTTTACACAACTTCAGTGTCTACTAAATTCATAAATTGAGGGTCGGTTGACTTTTGTTCGACCCGCTGAGTGGTGCTTGTTTTAGAACATGGGGTCCCCAAGGGCAATAGCATGTGGTCGGAGCCATCAGTGAAACATGCCTCTGTCACGACTGAGCTTGAGTCCAGGTGCACGGAGGGCAGGGGTCAGGCCAGGGCCAAAGCAGGTGATCCGCAGACATTTACTGAATGAATGAATCCTCCCTAACAGAGAACACTGCCAAAGTTTTCATTCCGCCAGTCTGGTAAGTGAAAAGGGATACTCCATAGAATTTAATTATTTGCATTTCTCTGATAATGAGTAAGTCAAGTATCTTGCCAGGTCTATAAAAGACATTTCATTTCCTTCTTTTGTGAACTGTGTGTTGATGTTCACTTTAGAGGGTTATTAGATTGGAAACACCTGAGCCGAGGTGGGCACATTTTTCATCAGAAGACTGATTTAAGAGAGGAGACAGTCTTCCCAGGCTGGAAGAAAATATTCTAACAGGTATGTTGTGAAAGGTCTTGATTGCAGATGACATACAGTACAAAACGTAAGAAGGAAGACTCTAATTTTAATGTTAACCAGGTGGATTTTGAGGGTGGGCCTATTCTCCAAAGGCCTCTGTTGAAGTCAGGGCTCCATGGTGCCGGTTCCCATGTTTTTTTGGGTGGGGCCAAGCTCAGGGGGGCTGTGCACCAGGCTTAGGCACTTATAAGATGGCATTTCCTCCAAAGTGACAAAATTCCTGAGGCATGATTGTTCCCGCCTGGTTTCGAACCAGGGATCTTAGGGGCTGTGCACCAGGCTTAGGCACTTATAAGATGGCATTTCCTCCAAAGTGACAAAATTCCTAAGGCATGATTGTTCCCGCCTGGTTTCAAACCAGGGACCTTTCACGTGTTAGGCGAAGGTGATAACCACTACACCACGGAAACCCCCCTAGAAGTCTGCTTCTGCGCACTTGCAGGCATTGATACACCCATTCCTAGGCACCCCCAAACTTAATAATTTCAAATGATTTTTCTTTTAGTATATTTTCACTAACAGTGACTTTATTTCCCCTTACACTTTTTGTTAAAATAAAAACAAAGAAATGCCGTCACGCACCACCAAAGGGAACTAGAAACCAGAGTCCAGATTCCTTCCCAGGGTCACCTCGGGCTCTCAGGGGGTGTGGTGTCCACATCTCTTCTGACCTTGAGACACGGGAGTCACCACAGTGAGCTGGAGACCTCCAAACTTCCGCTAGGACCAAGCTGGTCTGGGGGCCTCTGCCAGGCAGGGCTGGGGGGGTGTGCCCACCTTACCATGGTGGGGTGACAAAGGGGTGACACGATGACTCTGTGACCCTTCCACCGCTCTGCAACGCCAGGGCTCAGTGCCCAGCGTCAGTATACTTAACAGATGGTGTGCTTGCCTAGTTTTTATTTTTCTCTTTATTTAAACTTTGCTCACTCTTTCCCCGCTCCCAGCATTTCCCTGGGGGTCTAAAAGGTGCTCACTGCCAAATGACCTTTCCTCAAACCCGCTACGGGTGTATCCGCGCCTCCTGCAAATGGCAACGTGGAAAACCCTCTCTTCACCCAAAACTGGTCTGGTCGCAATGTTGGAGGAAACAGAAGAGAAACAGTATTTTCCAGGTGGCAAGATCTCCACTCTTACTTTTTTTCTACTGACATCTAGTCAACAGCGTAAATGATAGTTCATTTCTCAATAAGTTGACTAGGCATTTATTTATCTATTTTTAAGAGTATTTTTCTCCATTTGAAAGAGAGAGAGAGCACAAGAGGGGGTAGGGCCAGAGGGGGCAGCAGACACGCTGCTGAGCCTGGAGTCCGATGCGATGAGGGACTCCATCCTAGGACTTGGTCCTGGGCCTCCAGGGTCATGACCTGCATTGATGGCAGCCACTTAACCAACTGAACCACCCAGGGGCCCCTAGGCATTTGTTTTAATAAGAATTAATGAGTAGCCCACAATCTGCCCAATGCTGACCGAGGCTCTGGAGGTACCAGATGTCAGGAGAAACCGGACAGGCCTGGGACAGCAAAGGGCACATGCACTGATTATTATAATATGATCGCACAAAATAGGTCAATGATTTTTAAATTGCCAAACAAAACCACAGAGATAAATACTTGTGCATTTTCACAGAAGGACAGAAATGGGGCAGTTTCCCAACTCCTAGTGATTAGAAAAGCCTTTCAAAAGAAGTGATGACTGATCTGAGACTGGATAGGTGACAAGAAATGCGCTGGTGGAGGAGAGGTGGACAGGAGGGAGGGGGTCTGGCACTGGGGGCAGCATGGGCGGCCATGGCTCAGGGGAGACTTCATGGGACCTAGGAATGAGGAGGATACATTCACTTTAGTGGGCAGAGAAATAGGATTTCAGGTAAAGACAAGACACTTTCATAAAGACCTATTAATGAATTTCCAGATCTTATTTCAGATCAATTCGTAGAGAACAAGCATTCCTCAGGTATCATATTTAAGCACGCACCTCTCCCAGCAGCGCTTCGCATCGCTGTTTATCGCCTTTATTTCTCACAGTCGCCAGCATTCCTCTCCAAAAGATCTATGACATCAGTGTCCTGACACATGACCTTCCTCCCAGATGGCTCACAAAAGGAGAGATCAGCCCGTCACACCAGAATGGGGAGAAGCAAAACTGACTGAAACGAAGCCCGTTGTTTGAGAAATGTGCACCGTGAGTGGGGCGGAGAGCATTTAGGGAGTATGATAAATACTTTAAAAGTGTTCCTTAGAGTGTTGAAAAAATAGAGCATATAAACGAAAATCTCAGGTCTCAAGGTTCAAAGTATTTTTCCAGGTGTATTATTTTTTGGAGTCATCTAATAAGTGCACGAGGAGTTTTTAGGTTTATACTTTTATTTCCAGTTGCCTCCAGCATTTTTAAAAGGAATTTTGTGTGCTTTGCTGTTAATTCCTCTTTTTTATCCTCTCCTCTTTAAGATACAAATCATATTACTCCTCCTTCCAAAATTTCTGGTATATCCTAGAGTCCCTTACCACATGAAAAGGAGAAAACAGTTATAACACTACTTGATTTACACTAAATTATATTAGAATTTTTACCTTGTTCTTTTCTTTCATTTCTTTTGAACTGGATTTGACAAAAAGCAAATGAGTAAACAAACTTCAGGCTTACTAATGGGTGTGGAAAATGGCTATAAACATAAAAAAGAACAGAACTCAAAACCACAACCACTGAGGTGCTGGGAAAACTGGACAGCTACCAGCCCAAGAATGAAGCCATCGACAAGCAATTAATTACACCATCGACAAGCAATTTACACCATCGACAAGCAATTAATTAAAAATGGATCAAAGACCTGAGTGTAAGTCCTCAAGCCATAAAATTCCTGGGAGAAAATAGGCAGTATGTGCCTTGACATCAGTTTTAGAGTAGTGTTCCGGATTCTGACCCCAAATGCAAGGGAAACAAAAGCAAAAGTAAACAAATGGGACTACATCAAACCACGGAGTATTTGCAGAACAAAGGAAGCCATCCATCAGAATGAAAAGACCGGGCGCCTGGGTGGCTCAGCTGGTTGAGCGACTGCCTTCAGTTCAGGTCATGGTCCTGGAGTCCCTGGCTCATCCCCGGCTCCCTGCTTGCTGGGAGTCTGCTTCTCCCTTGGACCTCTCCCCTCTCATCCTCTCTCTCTCTCAAATAAATAAATAAAATCTTTTTTAAAAAATGAAAGGACAACATACTGAATGGAAGAAGACATTTTGGTGGTGGTCCCTGTGTAGTGCATACAGATGTCTAATTATAATGTGCCCTTGGAAGGTATGTAATATTATATGTCAATTTTACCTAAAAAAAAAAAAAAAGTCACAACCACTGAAACTAGATCACTAAGTCACTAGCCCTTCTACACAGAACAGGGCCTGGGCAACCGCAGCGAGATACCTCTCACGCGAGAGCTTGTCCAAAGGCTGAATTTCGGGCCCCGTCAGAGGTGTAGTGCGTTAAATCTTTCATTTTAATGGCTCACAGGTAACGCACATGTTCACTACGTTTTGAGAACCGTGGCTCGGCCCCAGCGCACTCCTCAGGGGGCAAAGCTACTGCACAAACTGGAGGTGGAGGGCGGGGACATGGCCATTCATGGGGCCAGTCAAGAGAGACAACTGTGGCCAATGTTCCAGTCGGTAAAGAGTCGAGGACACAAAAATCACTAAGACAGTCACAGAGATCACCTAAAACCTAAGATCAGCAAAGCCCACTCATCCCAGGCGACCCCAGCGCTCACACCCTAACACCAGAACTAGTTCTCTGAGCTGTTCAGTTTTCAGCAGAGACATTTCGGTTTTTCTATCACTGCACTATCAGGAGAGATTTTTTTTTTTTCCTGTGGTTGCTATTTTTTTAAATAAGATTCTTCATCTAATGCTGTCCTTTCCACTTCTGGGGCTTTAGGGATGCAAATTCAAACTATCTCCAATTCTCCACTACTAAATCACAAAAGCTCACATCAGAAGGCCCCACTGGGAGTCGAACCCAGGATCTCCTGTTTACTAGACAGGCGCTTTGACCAGCTAAGCCACGGAGCCCTCAGCAGAGGGCAGCTCACTTGCGTATAATTTGAGAGTGACTTCAGTGTTTGCTCCGATTGCTGTGGTTCCCAAGAATTTTTGACCAGCAGAAGGGCACCCAGACTCATTCTCAGGATTATGAGCATTTAAAAAAAATTCTTTGGATTTTGATCAAATTGTGTTACTTTCTCCGGAGCGGTGCGCAGAGGTCTACACGCTGCCCAGCCGCGGGCCCCTTGCAATCCGGCAGCCAGGCTGTCTCCCTCCCAGGAGTGTTTCTGGCTCCGTTGGAGGGGAGGGTGCCTTCAGCTCAGATCTGCAACAGGGAGACCTTGGGGCTTCTTGGCCACACGGGCTCCAACAGTGAGGCCGGCCCTGAGACTTTCTTGGGAGGACATGGGAACCACTTGGCAAAGGCAGGCGCTCAGACACGGGCAGTTTCTTCTCTGTCATTAAGCAGGTGCCTTTTAATTCCACGTGGAACTGACCATTTTCTGTATTTGCTGTAGTAAGAGGGGTGTATTAAAAATCCAGCGCTTCTTACATTCGACACCTGAAACATCACACTGTTAACTACCTGGAACTTAAATCCAAATTTGGAAAAAATTGTCTAAAAAAGAAACTATATATAATATCAAAACACTCGAAAACTTCACTGGCATGTTAATTTCCTTACATTTTCCCACCAAGCGGTATTGGATAGACCTTTTCTTACTCTCACCTTTTTCCTGATATTGATATTAAAACTAATAATGAGCCCTTTCTTTCTAAAGAAAAACAAATACTAAAAATGATCTGGAAAAGGCACACATTCTCACTCCAAGAGATCGGAACTGAACAAATTCTTTAGATAATCTCATCTGTCTTTGAGGCAAACGTTAGAGGAATATGTTGTAACACACACCCATTAGATACAAGTATCTATAATAAAATTCCACAAACTTCTATAAAAAATACACAGCGCTTTGTTGGGAGTAGGCTGGTGGAGCCGGTGCTCGCCCCCAGGCCCCTCGCCCCTGCCCCTCCACCCTCTCCACCTCCTCCTCCACTGCCCCACCCACACTCTGAGCCCCAGGCCGGTGTAGCAGAAGACGGCAGGCGGTAGGAAAGGGCCCAAAAATGAAGCTAAGCTGAAAAATTTGCAGCCCTTCCTGGGGTAAAAAAGTGCAAATAAAATGGAAAAGAGTGACCCAAGGGAAACAGCAGAGTGACTAACCCTGAAACCAAGGGTGGAGACTTAAAATCAGGAATGCCCAGAGTGGGATGAAGCAGGGAGGGGGCAAAGACAAATCTGATTACCCCCGACCCACAGTGAGTCTCAGCACGTTCCCTGTTACCTGGCAGCCTGCAAAATCGGTAGCAAGAGTACAATCAACCACTTGCAAATGTAAATAACGGCCTAGAAAACAAATACAATAATCAGGAAATTCCACCACCAGCACTCTCTCTGCCTCGTATGTAGATAAATGTAAATGCTTTCGACACAGGGGAAATCAAGGGCTTGCTGTCTTCCTGTACAACCAGAAATTAGTGGATTTGGGGTTTAAGAGAGGCTTTGTCTTGTGTATGAACCTTACACTCTGCTGTTCATTGGCGGAAGCATCAGGAGAGATGAGGGGACAGTTCAGGCAGTTCCTCTCCAAGTTATTCCCCGATCGCTTAAAATTATTTAGGAAGAAAGTTATTTTTTAAAAGGAAAAGAACAAGCCAGCCAGTTTTTGAATCTGGAAAGTTTGGGTTGATTTTTTAGATGACGTACTAACTGCATCACTGATTCTCATCTAGGAAACGCCTTCAAAATGCCTTTTTCATTAAAAACCATCTGTTGAGTTCAGGAAGAAATGATTGGCTTCGAGACACAGGCAGGCACGAGATGCTCAAATGTGTGATTCCACGACTCAGAACAATCCGCTTTATGCTGTTTCCAAAATCCACATTCATTTATTTCTTTCGTAATAAAAAAAATCTGTGTTATCCTTTAGAACATTTTTACATGGGATAGAATGGAGGTAGTTCTCTGAAGGTCTTTTTGCTTGTGTATATACTTTTGTGTTTATTTCTCAGTTTGTGAAATCCTATTTTGCAATTGGTTGATCTCTGTACTTCCACCTAAATTTCGTTTCTCATAATCCTGAGAATGTGAGCGAATCCTTAATTAAGACTTACAGTTTTTAATTCCTAACGGTAACTCCCAAGTAGACTTGTTTATTTTGTTGGTATTCTATTAATTTAAACAGATCAACTACTGCAAAAGATAGCACCTGTGTTATTCCAACTATCACTCAAGAAATTAACAAAGAAATTGATCTACCGTGCCAAACACTGTAGCAGAGGAGAGAATTAGCATATTTTCAGTGGACTATGACCTGTGGGAGATAATATGTTTTCTAATATGGTAAACAACAATTCAGTATCATGGTGTTCTATCCCATGTGTTTATCTCTAAAATTCTACTGCATTAGTATCTTTCCCTCACTGCATTCCTGCATATAGTAGGCACCGAGGACATTCAAATATTTACAGCTGGTGAATAACATCTAAAATTTTTAAATGCACAGAAAAAATAAATAAGAACCCTCAACATTCCAGCCTACACTGAAAGTAGTTATATTTAATGTTTCTTCAGAAGTTTCTTGAACTGTTGGTCTCACTTGAACAGAACTGCCTTGATTGATTGAAGTTAAGTACTCAATTAAGTACTCACTTATTATTATAATACATGATAATAGCACGAAGAGAAACTGCTTCTGATAAAAACACACAAGAGAAAGAATCCCTCATACCTAATAAAGGGAAAATGCAGCTGTTTAAGAGATCCTAATATTATTCTATACAAAAAGCAAATAATTTGAAGAGAGGTGAAGCCCTTGATAAATCATGTTCACTCTTGAGTGTTATTGCAATAGCCCAATGGGAAAAGATTCGCAGCCAGTGTATATTTGAAATTCAGCGATGTTTTACAAACATTTCATCCTCCTTTTCAATTTGTTCTTTCTTTCTAAATAAATTGGAGTACTGAAATAAGGCACTGTAGTTTCTTCTGTTGTACATTTTTACATGGGGATGTGGGATGTGGGAACTCTCTCTATGAGACTGTGGGTGTTCTGGGTCTGCACCTCTGTTGAGACTCCAAGGGGAATCCCGTTCTTCCAAAATGCGTCTTTCTCACTCCAGCACCTGGAGTCCAAGTGCCTCCACTTCGGAAGTCGTTCTTCCACCACACTCATTAAAGCCTCTGCAGTCTTTCCGAGATTTTCACTCTAAAAGAGTAACTTTCCACTTGCAGTGAGAAGAGCTCTGCTGACTCACAGCTCTCCACAATTTAACTTCATTTTTGTAATACAGATGTCCTGAAACAAAGCACGTTTGGGAACATGATATGTACTGGACTACCTATAAGGACTCCTACAAAGACTCGCATCTTTGGCTACTCTTATTGTTTAAAAAAACAAAAACAAAACCCATTATCTTACAAAAAAGAAAAATGCTTGCCACTATTTATTTTAAAACAATGTGGCAGATAGAGGCATGAAAGAGAAAAAAAACAAGATAAGGATTCAACAAAGTCCGTCTGACTTATTTCTCTTATAATACCCTCTAGGTCCATTCCTGTTACAAATGGTGATATTTCATTCATTTTTATGACCGAGTAATTTTCTAGTGTGTGTGTGTGTGTGGGTGTGTGTGTGCGCGTGCGCAATAATTTCTTTATCCATTCATCTATCAGCAGACACTTGAGTTGCTTCCGTATACTAGCGATTGTAAATAAGGCTGCAATAAACAGAGGGCTGTATATATCTTTTCAAATTAATGTGTTCGTTTCATAGGGTTCATAGGGTCATTTTTATTAGTAATTTTTTGAGGCACCATCATACTATTTTCCACAGTGGCTGCACTGATTTAAATTCCCACCAATGGTGCATGAGGGGTCTCTTTTCTCCACATTCTCACCAACACTTGTTATTTCTTATCTTTTTGATACAGCTACTCTGACTGCTGTGAGGTGATAATATCTCACTATGGTTCTGATTTGCATTCCCTGATAACCAATGATGTTAGGCATCTTTTCATCTGTCTGTTGGCCATCTACACGTCTTCTTTGGAAAAATGTCTATTCAGGTTGCATGGGATTTTCTGCATAAAGAAATCACGTTATTTGTGAATAAAAATGGCTTTATTTCTTCTGTTTTAACCTGTACATTTGTTTTATTGTAGTAGCTAAGACCTCTAAGCCTTTCTTTGATCAGGAAAAGTGAGAAAGAGGACATTTTTGTCTTGATTTAAACCTTAGAAGGAAGCATTCAGTCTTTCACCATTAAGTATGATGTTGTTTGCCCTTTTTTTTTTTTTGGTAGATAGCCTTTATTTGATTAGGAAAGCAAAGCTCCCTTCTATCCCTAGTTTGCTGTGAATTTTTATCATGAATGGATGTTGAATTTTACTAAATGCTTTTTCTGCCTCTATTGATGCGATCATATTGGTTTTTTGTATTTAGTTAGCTTATTAACACAATGAATTATAAAAATATGTTGAATTACCCTGATTGATTTTTGAATGTTATAACAGGCTGGGGTAAATTTCAGGTAGTAATAATGTATTAACCTTTTTATATATTTCTGAGTTTGATTTGCCAATATTTGTTTAAGGACTTCTGTGCCTACGTTTAAGAGAGAGGTTGCGCTATAGTTTTGGGGGTTTTTTTTAAAGATTTTATTTATTTATTTGACAGAGAAAGAGATCACAAGTAGGCAGAGAGGCACGAGGAAGCAGGCTCCCTGCTGAGCAGAAAGCCCGATGTGGGCCTTGATCCCAGGACCCTGGGACCATGACCTGAGCAGAAAGCAAAAGCTTCAACCCACTGAGCCACCCAGGCAC
Source organism: Spilogale gracilis (assembly GCA_004023965.1). Taxonomy (NCBI): domain Eukaryota; kingdom Metazoa; phylum Chordata; class Mammalia; order Carnivora; family Mephitidae; genus Spilogale; species Spilogale gracilis. The sequence continues at coordinate 51,829 of PITA01011340.1, read as the reverse complement.
CCTATAGTTTTCTTTTAATAGCTTTGTCTCATTTTGGTATGCATATTTTAATATATATCCTAGAGGTCAATAAAAGTCAGTTATATCTGGGACCATTGGAGAGCTAACCAAATATACTAGTTCAACACTAAGTGGGATTTTCCCACAGAGAGACAGAGAGTGTATCTATCACTCAGTGGCTCATGGTTGAGCAGGTGTGTGGACACGTGATGTGTGATGGCTGTGCCTTCATCTCAAGACTGGATATTCTCTAATTCTGTCTCCTTCTGTGTCCATCCACTGTTACTGCATAAGAAATCACCCCTAATATCACCAACATAAAGCATAGTTATCTTTCCTAAGAGACAACTGGTTGGCTCCAGGTCGCTGGATGTAGGCGGAACTCAACTGGAGAAGCCTGATCTCACCTAGGCTTGCCGAAACGCCTGAGGATCAGCTGATCAAAACTCAGATGGGGTAGAGGGAGAGAGACTCCATGTGAGTCTCATCCTCCTCATGGAACTAGCACACTGACTAAGGCATGTTCTTCTCTTTACAGGAGCACAGAGAAACAAGCCCAACAGCACAAACATTTGGTTATGCCAAGGCCTCTGACTTTCTATTAGTTAAGGCAAGGCATATAAACAACCTCAAGATTCTTTCAAGAGGCCTACAAGTTCTAAACTAATTTCATAGTAATACTAGGTATTTATAATGGGCTTGAGAGTGAGCTTAATGAATGCATTTTTCGATCTTGTGAATTGAAATGTGCAGTAGTTTCAGGACAAGGAGCGAAGGAGGAGTTAATGTGGACCTGCTGCTAAATTCAAGTATAGTTCCCATGAAGGAGAAATGCACTTTTTTAGGGGCTAGTACCATAATGTCATCTCAAGAAAGGATTTTTTTTTAACCTTTTATGTACTATTGTGTTCCAGAACCTTGAAAAGTATTAATATGGGTAGAAAAACAATAAATGTTGACCAGACTGAGAGTGTTCCAGGAGAATGGAAACGGAGAAGTCATAGTACTCATTAAGACTTTCAAGATTGTGTATTTGAAATGCAGACAGCTCATTTGTCCCACACATCCTCCCTGGGCCAAGTTCACAGCACTTAATTCTTAGTCATAATAAAAATCTATACCTAATTTTGGTCTTCTTTTCTCACCCTGATTCTAGTAAGAGCTCTTAGAGGTTTAGGCTATCTTTGGGTTCCATGGTGTAGTGGTTAGCACATCTGCCTTACACACAGAAGATCCTGGGTTCGATTCCCAGTGGAACCACAAGGTTATCTTTGGCTTCCATTCAAAAGAAATTTGGGGAGCTCTCATTTTCCTTCCAGACACTGAGATAACCTAGGGCCCAGTGGGTTTTGTCCTCAGTTTCCCCTTCTGGAAACTCACTTGATTGGTATGCTGGCTTGCACTATCAGAGGATTTCTCTGCATTTCATGATGACCAGGGAGAAAACAATTACAAGAAACGCCTGGTCAACAACAAACGTGGAACACTTTAAAATAGTACACAGCCAGGTCCTGATTGAAAAGATTATTCTAATTCCATAGGAGTTACAAAGTTAAGAATTTATAATTGCAGAAACAATATTCACTTTAGCAAGTTGAAGCAGTAGAGGTGGAGAAATGCAGTTAAAGGAAACCCCAAGTATTTGATCACAGAAATCGTAAGACTCTAGTTTTCATGTAATTAGACTTGTGTGATTTTGCACAGAATCAGATTTTAGGAGAGTATATCAGACATTCTTTTGTGGTTTTGTAAGAAAACATGAACATTAGGACGCTTGGGTGGTTCAGTAGGTTAAGCCTCTGCCTTTGGCTCAGGTCATGATCTCAGGGTCCTGGGATCGAGGTCTGCAGCGAGCCTACTTCCTCCTCTCTCTCTGCCTCCCTCTCTGCCTACTTGTGATCTCTTTCAAATAAATAAATAAAATCTTAAAAAAAAAAAAGAGCATTCACATGCCTGTGGACAGAAAGTTGCTACACTACCAATGAGAGAAAAGTTGACACTACTAAATAAAATGGAAAGCACTATGTAATTTTTAAATGTCTCATAATTTGGGTAGTGATTTAAAACCCGAGGATAGTAATTATCACTCAGATCTGAATTTCCCAACATATTAAAACACATGCACATAACACTAAAACCATACCTTCTCCCCGACTAGAACAGAGAACACTACAAACCTCAAGTCACTTGTAAGAACTATGAACACCCAGGGCACGTGGGTGGCTCAGTTGGTTAAGTGACTGCCTTCGGCTCAGGTCATGATCCTGCTCTGCGGGGAAGCCTGCTTCTCCCTCTCTCACTCCCCCTGCTTGTGTTTTCTCTCTGGCTGTGTTTCTCTCTGTCAAATAAATAAAATCTGAAAAAAAAAAAAAAAAAAGAACTATGAACACCCAATCCAAGCAGACTTACCTTTCAGGGGCCCCCAAAAGCAAGTCTTTGCAGAGAATGGAAGAAGGTCCAGAAATCCATCTAGAAGTAAAAAAATGGGATGGGAACTGAAAAAAAATAAAAAGGGAACTGAGAGCCTAAGAATCAGCTAAAATTCCCCTGCCCTTAAATAGAAATTCCACTCTGAGTGAGAAAATACTGAAAAGGGTTCCTGGTAGCTCAAAGCACATGTACAGAGAAGGAGCGTGGACATCAGCCAGAAATAAGGCAGTAAGGTAGTAGTCGCACAAAGGAAGAATCCCTGGGTGAAAAGAAAATAGGAGAGAGAAGCTCCCTTTAGAGATCGGATGGTAAAGCAAAAAATGAAAAAGGGGATTCAAAATCCTGCGACACAAAAGGAGACAAAAATATGAAGACACACATTTTTCCTGATAGACTCCCTCTCCCAAAGATCTCTATTAAAGTTACTGTATTGGGGCGCCTGGGTGGCTCAGTGGTTAAGCCACTGCCTTTGGCTCAGGTCATGATCCGGGAGACCTGGGATGAGCCCCGCATTGGGCTCCCTGCTCAGCGGGAAGCCTCCTTCTCCCTCTCTCACTCCCCCTGCTTGTGTTCCCTCTCTAGCTGTGTTTCTCTCTGTCAAATAAATAAGTAAAAAAAAAAAAAAAGGTACTGTATTGTTAGGTGAGGATAGAAGAGGTTAGTCTTGAATTAAGAGTTGAGTAAATTATCCCAAATCTCTTCACACAATATCTGAGTAAACTTTATACAAAACAACTACAAGAAACCACAAAATCAAAATATTTTAACTGTTGAAAATTCTTCCAAAAATGAAAAACCAGAAAAAAATTTAACACAGCTCTCATTTGAATGAGACATTTTCCTTTTTTCCACATTTCAAAAATAATTTTAATGAAAATATATGTAAACAAATTTACAAATTTTTATCATGACATTGAGTATTAATAACTATAATTTTATACTGAAGAAAATAATCTGCTAAAATTAACACAGAGTTTATGTTCTGAAAATCAAAACCTACTTGTGCATAAATAAATAATATAAAAAAGTATATTCTCAGAGTATAACCTAGTTTAAAAATATTAATTTAGTTGACCTAGTTTCAAAGTGTAGTGCTTCTCAGGAACAAATACATTTTTGATTATACTATTTTCATGTATGTATTATTTTCCAATAATATGAAGTAGCTATAAGTACTAATCATATTGAATAAAGAGCCATTTTAACTTAAGCCATTATTTTCATATAAGAAATAGTCATGAAATACAATAATTTCTTTTTAACACTCAAAAAAATTTTACATTATCACTTTAAGACTGCATAGCATCTCATTTACTGAAGGAAAAGATAAGCTGCACCAAAACTAAAGTGAACATAAGTAACATCTTATACTTGTTAAGTATCTGCTGCATTTAGTAATTAAGAAAATCTCACTCATTGATCCTTTTATTTATTTCATTTTTTCTCTCTTTTTCTTTTCTTTTTTTAATTTAAATTCAATTAGTTAACATATGGTGTATTATTAGTTTCAGAGGCAGAGTTCAATGATTCTTCAGTCTTATATGACATCCAGTGCCCCTCAGTCACATGCCCTCCTCAGTGCCCATCACCCCGTTATCCCATCCCCCCATCTCTTCCCCCTCCAGCAACCTGTTTATTCCTGTGATTAAGTCTCTTATGTCTCCTTCTCTGATTTCATCCTGTTTTATTTTTCCCTCCCTTTCCCTATGCTCTTCTGGTTTATTTCTTAAATTCCACATATGAGTGAGATCATATGATAGTTGTGTTTCTCTGACTGACTTATTTCACTTGGTGTAACACCCTCTAGTTCTATCCATGTTGTTGCAAGAGACATTTTCAAACAAACATTTTGGGATTCAAACAAAAATCACATTAAGTCAGAAATTCAAAAAATTAAAACCGATGGACAAAAATGGGAAGAAATGAAATGAAAGTTAGTGGGACATAGAAAAAAATGCAAGAAAAAAAGTCACATCAGAAATTAAAACTACATTACAAGGCACCCAAGGGAGAATAAATTTACAGCACAAATGTTTGGTAATGGGAACTTAAAGAAAGAGAACCCACCAAGAAAGTGAAAAGGAGATGAAGAAAGAAGTAAAATGAATCAGATAAAAATGATTTAAATAAAAAGCAGGCAAAGAAATTCCAATAGATGAGTAACTGGAGTTCATTGGAAGAAAATGGTCAACAAAATATAAATAATAATTAAATCTATAATCCAAGAAGTTTCTAGAAATAGAGGAAGCCTAACATCAGACTTCTGAAGAGCAATATAAAAAAAATTAGATTACCATGAAAAAAAAAAGAAACAGAAGAGTGAAGCAAGAATTCTATATCCAGCCAAGCTGAGATCTTCAAGAATCGACTATAGAAGAGAGTTTTAGATATGTACTCTTCTTGCAGAGTTATGATAAGTTCATTCAGTTAAGAAATAAATTTTATTGGATGAACATTTAATATATTTAACTGTAAATCTATGGCTAAAATAAATGCAAGGGCAAAGGTGGGAGCATAATATTAAATGTTTCTATTCTGAAACAAAAAAAAAATAATGCATGTAAAAATAGGAAAAGAAGGGAAAGGAAAGAGGCAACAAAATGAATGTACAGACCACCACACAGACAGTAAGCAAGGGTGAATGGCCAACAAGAACGACAAAATTGGGAGGAAAACAAGTTAGAATGGGTAATAAATGGGGGAAACACGAGCATTAAGGTAACTGCTAGGACAAAAATTCAAACCATCCTAGGTGTCACAAGTGTAAGGTTTTTCGTCGTGAATAGAACGGAGAGCGCAAAGGCAAACAGGGTCCAAAGCGTGAGCTTTATTGCAAGCCCCCTCGGGGGAGGTTCCGCGACTCCGGTTGGGGAGTGTAAGGGTTTTTAAGTCTTATCTTCCCGGTCTGGATTCAGGTGGGTTTTTTCCCCATATTAGGCAAGGTAACATGGTGTCTCCAGGTGACTGGCTGGGGGTGGGGAAGGTCCAGACAATGGTGGGTGGTCCCTGGCTGGAAAGTCAGGTCTGGGAAATTTCAGTGTCCCGTGTTCCCCCCCCACCCAGGTTTCAATTTACTGGAGATGACATGGTGGCCTCGGCTGCTTTGGCGGGAAGATCAGCCATCTTGGTGCCCCTGTCTCTCAGCCAGCCCAACAACAAGAAACTTTTTAAATGAGAAAAGATGTATCGCACAAAAGAAATACACATTATAATGATATAAATATGACAGAGTTAAGAACAAATGTATCAATCATATATATGAATAGGCTTAAGTCATATGTTAAAATGTTTTCAAATTGGTTCACAGACCAAAACATAATAATATAATTCTTTAGATATGCATCTAAAGCAAAATTATTCAGAGAGAAGAAAATAAAGAAATGGGCTAAGGTACGCCAGGAGGAAACCATAAAAAAGCAGAGTTCGTGATCCTGACATGAGATAATTTTGAATTCAAGCCCCCCAAAATTAAACATGACAAAAGAGATTAGTTTTGAATGTTAAAGGCTATGAGTCCAATAAAGTTAGAACACTAATACATAGTTACGTACTAAAGAATGTATCAACTACATTTATAAAATAAAAATTACAGGAGACACAGAAAATAGGTTTAAAAACAAAGACTTTAAAAGACACCTTCAGCACTAGATAGGTGAAGTGAACCCAAAATAAGAAAGGATATAGAGAACAGAGCAGCATGATCCAGAAGGTAGACCTTACGGGTATCTATCCGAATTTATAACCTCGTATAGAGAATATGCATTTTTCTCCAGGGAACACTGACAAACACTTGTGACATAGCATGTCCCAAAGGGGACGCCGGCACGGAAGCTGCATTAAGCAGAAGAGTGACAAGCAGCACTCTGCTCCCAACAGGACTTGCTGCTTTGCGAGACTCAGCCTGAACCGTGAGGAGTGTTCTGCCACATGGAGTTCCTGCCTTGAAACTGTGAGATAATAGGAAACAGATCTTGGTCTCTGCCCCCAGTTCCCGGCACTGGGCTCATGAAGCCCTTGTCACTTCCTCGGTGACAGAAGTATCTTTTGTTCTAATGAGGTGACTCCAAGTGGGCTCCTGGGTAGGGGCTGGTCATGAGAAAGACCAAGCCCTGACCAGGAACTTGGACTCTTCTGTCCCACCCTCTATTCTACTGAGAAGGGAGAAGAGCTAAAAAGTGGAATTAATGATCATGTCTACCTGATCACGAAGCGTTTATAATATCCCAAGTGGGAGGGGAGGTTCAGAGAGCTTCCAGGCTGGTGAATAGCTAGAGGTCTGGGGAGAGGGGCACTCCAGGACAGGGCAGGGAAACCCTGGGAATCTGCCACAGACCTCTTCCTGTCCCTCCTTCACATCTGGGTGTTCAGCTGTATTCTTTAATCACATCCTGTAATAAACTGGTAAATATAAGTGTTTCCTTGAGCTCTATGAGCTGCTCTAGCAAATTAAGGAAACCACAGGGGAGGGGCATGGGAACATCAGATTTTAGCCAAAGGGGATGGACAGAAGTTGCGGATGACTTGGAGACCTTTGACTGGTACCTCAGTGTGCTGGGAGTGCTGTGGGACTGAGCTCTTGACCTGTGGGATCTAAACTATGTCCAGGTAGATGGTGTCAGAATTGAGTTAAGTCACAAGACACCCACTTGGTGTCCCAGAGAACTCCTCGTGGGGGAGGACCTCCACACATTTGGGAGCAGAAGCATCAGAAGAGGGGTGTTTTGTATGAGGAGTAAGAGACCAGCAGGTGAAAGACTCACAGTAGGGAAGAATGGGGTTTCGTTACACATACATGAACAGGGAAGTCGAGCATGACCACTGAAAAATAAAAATAAATACCTTAGCTTCCCAGCATTGCCAGAATTCCTGATTGTTTTCAAGGTGCTCCTCTGTTTTCCAGTTCATAAAACAGACTGAAGACCGTGGAAGCTAGGTTTGTCTCTGCTGAGGAAGGAAGCCACAAATACAGGAAAAAATAAACCCTGCGTTGTTGGATTATAGTTGGAGACATCCGTGTGAAATCACAGTTACATCTTTTTATAGATGTCAGTATTGGAACACACATAGATATGCACTCCTACATGTATGTGAAGATTTCCTATCTCCGTCTGTGAGAGGGCCTGGGGCCAATGAGCTCACCGAGTACCTAGAACTTGATTTCTAAAAACCATTCCATGATACGAGCATCTGGAGCTCCTTTGAACAATAGCTGACCTCAAGATTGGGACCCCAGGGGACAGGAGCAAGAGGGCCGAGGAGCAGGGGCCCTAGATATCATCAGGTCCCGGGCGTTCAGCTGGATGGTCATCAAACCAGTCGGAACACCCACAAGCTCAACAGGAGATGGAAGAGAAGAAGAGCGGCAATTCTAGGGACAGAAAAGCGACCACTTTCTGGAAGGTAGGACGCGAGGAGAAGTGAATCGGTGGCGACATTTGGGAAGACAGACCGCGGGGGAGGGGCCGGCTTCCGGGCAGTACTGGAGGCGCGGAGCACAAAGTCTGCTCCACTGAGGGACGTCACCCCACAGGCTAAGCGGGGGGAGTGGAGGGGAGGTGGAGCCCTCGCGGGGACAGTGTGGTCTCAGGGCCCGCAGAGAGTGCGGCAGAGCTCCCGGGTACCGGATGGGGGAAGCCGGCTGCACAGACCCAGCCGAGGAGGGGGCTCTCCGCTCAGGTTTACCTTAAACTGTGTTCGGAGGCGCAGCGGGGCCACTGCTCTTCGCTCAGGGACCCCACAAGGGGCAGATCCAGGGAGACCCCTCCTTCCTCCGCCGGGAGGGGCAGCGCGGGAGCACACTGTGGGAATCTGCTGGGCTTGGAGACTCCAAACAAGGCCGCACGCCAGACATAGAAATGCTTGGTTACAGGCCAGGTGACACGGAGTGTGGCCAGAGACCAGGGAGGCAGGCGTGACTGACTGCTTTTCTCTGAGGACGCAGTGAGAAGAAGGTTCCCCCCCCCCCCCCCCCCCCCT
>PITA01011340.1:0-43323 GCA_004023965.1 Spilogale gracilis | reverse complement strand
GGGGCACTTCCGCCTGGGGCAGGGCACTTCCGCCTCAGGCAAAGACTTTTGAGAATCCCTGCAACAGGCGGCGCCCCAGAACGCCAGCAAGATCCTGCCGCCAAGAAGTTCACGGATCATTGAGAACTGCGGCACTCCAGAGCTAGGGGAATCCAGCACGGAGAATTCATGTTTTTTTTCTCCCAGGATTCTTTACTCTTCCAAAGTTAAATTTTTTTAATTTTATTTTTTCTTATTCTATTTTTAATTTTTTCTCTTTCCTATTTTAACTTTTTAAAATTATTTTATCTTATCAATACCTTTTTTAAAAAAATTCTTTTTAAAATTTTCACTGTTTTAGTCCTACTCTATCCTTTTCTTGTACGTAAGCTGATTTTTTGTATACATGGAGGTTTTTCTTTCTTTAAAACTTTGGGTTACAGTTTCTTCTAATAGATAAAAATATACCCTAAATCTAGCACATGGCTTTGTTCTAGCCTCCAGCCTCATCATATTCTTTCGTCCTTTTTTCCTTTTTTCTTTTTCAACCAACTTCTTATCAGTTCCCTTTTTAGAATCTTTTCAAATTATCATCTTTACAGTCATGTTCCATCACTTCATCATGTATAACCTTATTTTTGTAAATATATAAGTTTTTCTTTCTTTAAAATCTTGGGAGGCAGTTTTTTCTAACAGACCAAAATACACCCAAAATCAAGTGTGTGACTCTGTTCTATTCACCAGTCTAATCATATGTATACAGAGACCCAGATAGATATACATAGAGATCTTTTTTCCTTTCTTCTCCCCCTGGTTTCAGGTATCTTCTGATTTGGCTAGTGTATATTTTTCTGGGGTCCTTGCTGCCCTTTTAGTATTTTGTTCTCTCATTCATCTATTCTTATCTGGATAAAATGATAAGGTGTAAAAACTCACCTCAAAAAAAAAGAACAAGAGGCAGTAGTAATGTCTAGGGACCTAATCAATAGGGATACTGTAATATGTCAGAACTAGAGTTCAGAATGACAATTATCAAGGTGCTAGGTGGGCTTGAAAGAAGCGTGGAAGATATTAGCGAATCCCTTCCTGAAGAAGTAAAATCCCTTTCCAGAGAAATAAAAGAACTAAAATCTAAACAAGTTGAAATCCAAAAAGCTATTAATGAGGTGCAATACAAAATGGAGGCTCTTACTGCTGGGATAAATGAGACAGAGGAGAGAATTAGTGATATAGAACACCAAATGATAGAAAATAAAGAAGCTGAGAAAAAGAGAGACAAACAACTACTGGACCACAAGGGGAGAATTCAAGAGATAAGTGATAATATAAGATGAAACAATATTAGAATAACTGGGATCCCAGAAGAAGAAGAAAGCGGGGGGGGGGGGGTCCAGAAGGTATATTGGAGCAAATTACAGCAGAGAATTTCCCTAATTGGCAAAGGGAACAAGCATCAAAATCCAGGAGGAACAGAGAACCCCCCCTCAAAATCAATAAAAATAGGTCCACACCCCGCCATCTAATAGTAAAACTTACGAGTCTCAGTGACAAAGAGAAAATCCTGAAGGCACCTCGGGAGAAGAGGTCTGTAACATACAATGGCAGAAATATTAGATTGGCAGCAGACCTGTCCACAGAGACCTGGCAGGCCAGAAAGGACTGGCATGATATACTCAGACCACGAGAAAAATATGCAGCCAAGAATACTATATCCAGCTGGGCTATTGTTGAAAATAGAAGGAGAGAGAAAAAGCCTCCAGAACAAACAAAACTAAAAGAATTTTCAAACACCAAACCAGCCCTACAGGAAATATTGAAAGGGGTCCTCTAAGCAAAGAGAGAGCGTAAAAGTAACAGACCAGAAAGGAACAAAGACAATATATGGTAACAGTCACCTTACAGGCAATATAATGGCAAGAAGTTCATATTTTTCAATAGTTACCCCAAATGTAAATGGACTAAATGCCCCCCCCCAAAGACACAGGGTATCAGAATGGATAAAAAAAAAAAATAAGACCCAGCAATATGCTGTCTCCAAGAAACTCATTTTAGACCCAAAGACACCTCTAGATTTAAAGTGAGGGGGTGGAAAACCATTTACTATGCTAATGGACATCAAAAGAAAGCTGAGGTGGCAATCTTTATATTAGACAAATTAGATGTTAAGCCAAAGACTACAATAAGAGGGTCTGTCCAACAAGAAGATCTAACAATTGTAAATATCTATACTCCTAACATGGGAGCAGCTAATTATATAAACCAATTAATAACTAAATCAAAGAAACACATTGACAATAATACACTAATAGTAGGGGACTTTAACACTCCCCTCACTGAAATGGACAGATCACCTAAGCAAAAGATCAACAAGGAAATAAGGGCTTTAAATGACACAATGGACCAGATGGACATCACAGATATATTCAGAGCATTCCATCCCAAAGCAAGAGAACAGACATTCTTTAGTGCACATGGAACATTCTGTACAGTAGATCACATCCTGGGTCACAAATCAGGTCTCGACCAATACCAAGAGATTGGGATCATTCCCTGCATATTTTTAGATGACAGTGCTTTGAAACTACAACTTAACCACAAGAGGAAAGTTGGAAAGAACTCAAATACATGGAGGCTAAAGAGAATCCTATAAAGAATGAATGAATCAACCAGGAAATCAAAGAAGAATTTTAAAAAATCATGGAAACAAATGAAAATGAAAACACAATTGTTCAAAATCTTTGGGGCACAGCAAAGGCAGTCCTGAGAGGAAAGTATAGTATATAGCAATACAAGCCTTTCTCAAGAAACAAGAAAGATCTCAAGTGCACAACTTAACCCTTCACCTAAAGGAGCTGGAGAAAGCACGGCAAAGAAAGTCTAAACCCCGCAGGAGAAGAGAGATAATAAAGATCAGAGCAGAAATCAATGAACTAGAAACCAAAAGAACAGTGGAACAGATCAACAACTAGGAGATGGTTCTTTGAAAGAATTAACGAGGTTGATAAACCCCAGGCCAGACTTATCAAAAAGAAAAGAGAAAGGACTCAAATTAATAAAATCATGAATGAAAGAGGAGACATCACAACCAACACCAAAGAAATACAATTATAAGAACATATTATGAGCAGCTCTACATCAGCAAATTTGACAATCTGGAAGAAATGGATGCCTTCTTAGAGACATATAAACTATCAAAACTGAACCAGGAATAAATAGAAAACCTGAACAGACCTATAACCAGTAAGGATACTGAAGCAGTCATCAAAAATCTCTCAACAAACAAGAGTCCAGGGTCAGACGACTTCCCAGAGGAATTCTACCAAACATTTAAAGAAGAATTAGTACCTATTCTCCTGAAACTGTTTCAAAAAATAGAAATGGAAGAACTTCCAAACTCATTTTATGAGGCCAGCATTACCTGAATCCCCAAACCAGACAAAGACCCCATCAAAAAGGAGAATTACAGACCAATATCCTTGATGAAAATGGGTGCAAAAATTCTCACTAAAATACTAGCCAATACGATCCAACAGTATGTTAAAAGGATTATTAACCACGACCAAGTAGGATTTATTCCTGGCCTGCAAGGGTGGTACAACATCCACAAATCAATCAGTGTGATACAGTACATTAATTGAAGAAAGAACAAGTACCATATGATACTCTCAATAGATGCTGAAAAAGCATTTGACAAAGTACAGCATCCTTTCTTGATCAAAACTCTTGAGGGGTAGAGGGTACATACCTCAATATCATAAAAGCCATCTATGAAAAACCCACAGTAAATTTCGTTCTCAATGGGGAAAAACTGAGAGCTTTCCCCCAAGGCCAAGGTCATGGCAGGGCTATCCACTATCACCACTGCTATTCAACATGTAATAGAAGTCCTAGCTTCAGCAATCAGATAACAAAAAGAAATAAAAGGTATCCGAATGAGCAAAGAAGTCAAACACTCACTCTTTGTAGATGATATGATACTTTATGTGGAAAACCCAAAAGACTCTACTCCAAAACTGTTAGAACTCATACAGGAATCCAGTAAAGTGTCAGGATATAAAATCAATGCACAGAAATCAGCTGCATTTCTATACACCAACAAGACAGAAGAAAGAAATTAAGAAGGCAATCCCATTTACAATTGCACCCAAAACCATAAGATACCTAGGAATAAGCCTAACCAAAGAGGCAAAGAATCTGTACTCAATAAACTATAAAGTACTCATGAAAAAAATTGAGGAAGACACAAAGAAATGGAAAAACATTCCAAGCTCATGGAGTGGAAGAACAAATATTGTGAAAATCTCTATGCTACCTAGAGCAATCTACATATTTAATGCAATCTGTACCAAAATACCATCAATGTTTTTCAAAGAAATGGAACAAATAATCCTAAAATTTATATGGAACCAGAAAAGATCCTGAATAGCCAGAGAAATGTTGAAAAAGAAAACCAAAATTGGTGGCATCACAATTCTGGACTTCAAGCTCTGTTGCAGAGCTGTGATCATCAAGACAGTATGGTACTGGCACAAAAACAGACACATAGATCAACTGGGACAGAAAGGAAAATGGGCTTTTTACATTGTTGATTTGAAATGATTGCAGGAATAAATTGATCATCCCAGAAATATGAATGGATGCCAAACTAATAGGTACCACTTTGAGGAGGAGGATGCTATTTACATAGGTCTCAAAGACTCTCCACAAATTCCTTTTTAAAAATACTGACATTTCTGGGGCGCCTGAGTGGTTCAAAGGGTTAAAGCTTCTGCCTTCTGCTCAGGTCATGATCTCAGGGTCTTGGGATTGATTCCTGCCATGGGGAGGGGAACCTGCTTCCCTCTTTCTCTGCCTGCCTCTCTATTTATGATCTCTCTGTCAAATAAATAAAATCTTTAAAAATACTGATATTTCTTATTATGGTAAAATATACATAACATAAAATTGATCATTTCAACAATTTGTAAGCATACAGTTCGGTGGATTTAAGTACCTTCCCGTTGCTGTGCAACCATCACCAGCATTGATCTCCAGAACTCTTTCGTCTTCTCCGACTGAAACTCTTAACCCGTGAAACACTAACTCCCCATGCTCTTCCTCTCCGCCCCCAACACCCACTTCTCTACTTTCTCTCCCTATGATTTTGACGACTATAGGAACTTATATAAGTGGGATCATCCACTATTTCCTTTTCGTGACTGGCTTATTTTATACCTAATGCCTTCAGGTTTCATCCATGTCGTAGCAGGTGTCGGAATGTCCTTTCCTGCTGGGGCTGAATGAGATTCCATTGCATGCCTCTACGCATTTTGTTTATCCATCCAGTCATTGGTGGATACATGGGTGGCTTTGTGGTCTTGGACACTGTGAATAAGGCTGCCACGGAAATGGCTGTAGAACATCTGTTTGAGTCCCTCCTCTCATTTCTTCTGGGTGGACACCCAGAAGTGGAGTTGCTGGAGCATTTGGCAATTTTCTGTTCAGTTTCTTGAGGAAGCTCTATATCGTTTTCGCCAGAGGCTACACCATTTTACAATATCTCCAGTAATCCCTGAGGGTCCCAGTTTGTCCACATCCTCACCAGTAGTTTTTCTGTTTGCTTTAAAAAAAAGGGGGGGGGGGCGCCTGGGTGGCTCAGTTGGTTAAGCAACTGCCTTCGGCTCAGGTCATGATCCTGGAGACCTGGAATCGAGTCCCACATCAGGCTCCCTGCTCGGCGGGAAGCCTGCTTCTCCCTCTCTCATTCCCCCTGCTTGTGTTCCCTCTCTAGCTGTGTTTCTCTCTGTCAAATAAATAAAATCTTTTTTAAAAAAAAGAGCCCTCCTAATAGGTCCACATATTACTTTAAAAATATACATAGGATAGCCATATAGATCAATGGGGCACAATAGAGATTTCAAAAGTAGAGGTCTACTATAAAACAAGTTGACTTTTAATAGATTTGCCAGAAGAACAGTCTTTAAAAAAAAAAAAAAGAGAGAGAGACAGTGGTGGAAGATCAGGACAGTCATGGAAAAGAAATGAACTTTGACCTTTATCTCAGTATAGGTAAAGTTATAGTATATGTGAAAATCAACTTAAAATAGATTACAGACCTAAACAAAAGCCTCACTTATGTAATTCTGAGAAAAAAACATAGGAGAGGATCATCATGACCCTGGAGAATGCAAAGATGTCTTAGGATATCTTTGCATGAAGTGTAAAATACAAACATCTGATCAAATGTTCTCCATCAAAAGTAAGGAAATTAAAAGATAAGTCACAGACTGTGAGAATATTCAGATATGGAACTAAGAAAGGGCAGGTATCCAGAACATATAAAGGACACTTACAACTCAGTAGTAAATGACAAAACCCAAGAAAAACATGCATGAAAGACTTGAACACAAGCTTCAAAAAAGAAGATATATAAATAGCCAATAAGTCTATGAAAAAATACTATTAGTTATTAGTTATAGCAAATACAAATTAACGCCACAATGTCATAATACTTCAAATCCAGTAGACCATCTAAAACTTAAAAATCTGACAATATCAAATTTTGGAGAAGTTTGGAGCAAATGGAACTCTCATAAAGTATTGTTTGGAATGTAAGATGGTGTTACCATTTTGGAGAACATTTGGTAGTTTCTTATAAAGTCAAATATACATTGGCTGAAAGACCCAGCATTCCACTCCTAGGTATTTCACCCCCAAAGAAATGAAATCATATGTGATGGTTAAGTTTATGTGTCAATCTGGCTAGGCCACAGTATCCAGATACTTGGTCAAGCATTAGTTTAGATGTTGCTGTGAAGATATTTTTCAGGTGAGATTAACATTTAAACCAGTGGACCTTGGGGCACCTGGGTGGCTCAGTAGGTTAAGCCTCTGCCTTCAGCTCAGGTCATGATTATGGGGTCCTAGGATCGAGCACTAAGTTGGTCTCCTTGCTCAGTGGGGAGTCTGCTTCTCCCTCTCTCTCTGCCTGCTGCTCCCTTGCTTGTTCTCTCTCTGTCAAATAAATAAATAAATCTTAAAAAAAATAAACCAGTGGACTTTGTGTAGACTAGCCTGCATAATGTGGGTGGGTCTCGTCCAATCAGTTGAAGTCCTTAAAAGAAAAAAGATCTTCCTCTCCTGAGGAAGAGGAAATTCTGTCGGCAGACTGCTTTTTGACTGGAGCTATAACATCAGTTCTTTTCTGGGTCTCCACTCTGCTGACCTACCCTGCAGACATGAATTTGCCAACCTTCACAATGGCCTGTGCCAATTCCTTAAAATCGCTCCCTCTCTTTTTCTGGGGAACTCTGACTAATGCAACATATGTCCACACAAAGACTTGTTGCATGAATCTTCACAGCAGTGCTCTTCACGTAGCTAGAAATGAAAACAGCAAAGATGTCCATTTACATGGACAGCAAATGGTGACATCCATCTACAAGGAATACAACTCAGCAATAAAACGGAATAAAGCTATTGATACATAAATGAATCTCAGAAGTTGTGCTGAGCACAAGAAGCCAGCAACACAAGAGTATATAGTTTGTGATCTATAAGAAATTCCAGAAAAGGCAGAACCATCATGACAGAAAGAAGATCGCTGGTGGCCTGGGGCAGGGATGAAGGTGTAACTCACCAGAAGGGCTATGTATATATGTTTCCTATTGTGGTTGTAACAAATCGCCACTAATTCAGTGACTTAAAACAACATAAACTTATATTTTAAAGTTCTGGAAGTCAGTCTAAAATGGGTCAGCAACACTGCATTCCTTTAAGAAGCTCTACAGAGAAATTTGTTTTCTTGCTTTGTCCAACTTGTAGACACCGCTGGTATTCTTTGGTGAATAGTCCTGTGTGTCCCCTACCTCTGCTTCTGGGTCGCACCTCCTTCTGGGACTCCGACTCTTCCCACAGACCCTTTTGATTACATCGGACCTAATCCAGATAATTCAGGGTAATCACTTCCTTTTAAGATCCTTAACAGCATGTGCAAAGTCCCCTTTGCCATGCAAAATAGCATATTTGTAGACTTCAGGGGTTAGGGTGTGGTCATCTCTAGGGGAGGGCGTTATTCTTACTACCACAGAGCAGGAAGAACTTTTGGGGATCATGGAAATGATCTCTACTTTGCAGTGGTTGTTACTTGTGTGTAAAAATATGTCAAATTCTTCTATGCTTAAAATGGGTGCATTTTATTGTATGTAAATCATCTCATAATAAAGCTGATTTTAAAATAGAAAAATCAGAATCTTATACAAACTGTTTTGGATTCTGCTTTTTTCACATAACAGTATATCTCCAGCATCTACCAGACACAAAATAACAGCTAATTATTGCATTCTGAAGAGTGAAGAGAGTTTTCGAAAATGTTAAATTGTACATAATTTTCTTTCCGGGCTCTTCTAATGCTTGCTTAAGCAGAACGTGCTTTGTTTGAACATGATGGAAATCCCCTTCCCATCTGCTCTCAGGTCTCCCAAAGCCTCCTCCTGAGCACATTCCCTCTATCAATGATGCAAAAAGTTACAACGTTCCAGATTCAACTTCTGAATAGATCAACTTTTTGGAAAATACACTCTAACATTAAGAAACGACTTTTTGAGAAATTAGGCATATAAATAAAGGAAGTGGCCCGTACGGGGTTCGAACCCGCGACCTTGGCGTTATTAGCACCACGCTCTAACCAGCTGAGCTAACCGGCCACCTATGGAAAAGACTGTTGCTCTTCGAAAGCTGTAAACAAATACCATGAGCACTACCAGTTCTTCAAAGGAGGGGCGGGGAGGAGGTAGGAGGGTGGGGGGAGAGGGACCAAAACAAAACCCACCGAGGGTGAACAAGTTTTTTTTAAACTCCCCACATTCTCACTAGTTTGCGCTCCCCGACCGTGGATGATGGGAAAAAGCAGAGGAAGTTTAGCATTTGGTTTGAAGAAAGGAAACCTCCCCTCGCCCATCTTTCTCAAATCCCAATTCTAACCCGAAAAGATTCTAACCAAAGTCGCAGAGAGTAGGGCTTCCTCTCGCCTAACCGTTTGTTACTGGCTTGTCTTTTTAAAACTGATTTCCAGGGATTCTTTAATCTGGACACAGATCCTTTGCCAGATGTATGTAGTGTGCATGTTTTCCTTCAGTCTTTTCCTTGTCTTGCCACTTCTTAATATTTTTTAATGAGAATTTTTTTAACGAGAAGTTTTGATTTTGATAATATCAATTTATCCCTTTTGTGTATCTTATGCTATTCTTTTCTCCCTAAGAAGTACTTGCCTGCTACGAGGTCATTAATAATTTTTCTATTTTTTCTAGATATTTTGTAGTTTGAGCTTTATATTTAAATCTGTGATCCACTTGTATTAGTTTTTGAGTATGGTGTCCGTAGGGGTGAGGTTACATTCCCCCCCCCCCCAGTTCTGCAGCTTAGAGAATGCTGGGGAAGAGAAGGCAGCCTAGCCCCTAACCCAGGCCCATTCAGATGTCAAGTTAAAAGCTGTTTGCAAAAGAGATTGAAAGAAGATCTATAATTTATCCAACTGTTCCAGAATCACTTGTTTTAGAGACTGTTCCTCCATGATTAATGTTGGCATCTTTGTAGAAAACTAATTGATTGTGTGTGTGTGTGTGTGTCTACTTCTGGACTTGGTCCTGCCCCGTTGACCTGTCTACCTGTAATGTGCAAACCCCTTTGTCTTAATTATTGGAGCTTTATAGGAAACCTTTTGATCAGGTAGTACTAGTCCTCCACGTTTGTTTTTCTCTAGAGTCAAGGTGAGAGATTTATGTCATGTTGAGAGTATGCTCTCGATAGGGTGCATTGACAAGGCATCTTCAGAAGGCCCCCCGAGCTCGCACTTTCGGAGGAAGTTATGCCTGCATTCGCACCTGAGCAGAAACCTCCAAAGCAGATCACCCAGAAAAGCAGCCGCACTTGGCCATGTGAAGGGTGGAGTTTGCGTGCCACAAACCCGAGGTCTCCAGAACACGAAGCTTCTGCATTCCTCAGAACGGTTTACCCTCATTAGAATTCAATTCTGAAAATAGTGCTTGTGGTTGGAAGTACATAAAACAGGTAATGTGACAGGGAGTGACTGGGACCTGGGAGCAGTCAAGAAAGGCCTCTTGGAGGAGGTGACATTGGAGTTGAGCCTGAATGTTAAGAAGGAAACAGTCATTTTTAAAGGCCCTTAAAGGGAACAGCCTCTGGGCAGAGTGAACAGCTAAGGCGAGGGCTTGAGGTGGAACTGGTCCTAGGGTTCAAGTAACCAAAGAGGCCATGTGGTTGGTCCGTGGGGTCCAGAGGAGCAGGAAGTGAGTTCAAAAGCCAAAGTATGCAGGGCCTGTAGCCACAGGAAGAACTCGGACTTCATTCTGGCTGTAGCAGGAAGCACTCTGAGGGTTTTAAGCAGAGAGGTGTCATGATCTGATTGACCTTTTGAAAGCATCACTGTGGTTTCCAAGCAGAGAGTGGATACCAGGAGCCAAGGAGGGGCAAGGAGGCTGGGGGGGGGGGTACCTCTGGAGTACCAGAATCTTCCATCCTTTTGTAACAGAGCCAGTAATGCTGTTTGCAGAGCAATCCTGGGTGAAGACAGTGGGCCACCCATCGTGGGGACTCCGGCCACCCCAGAGACACAAGGCAGCCCTCAGTGTACACCCCAGAGCTCAGCCCAGCGCCATGGGGCCCTGCTGGGGAGCACTGAGACTGCTTGGGAACAGAGTCTCACACCAAACCCAAATGTATTCGGACGTCAAGTTGCAAGGAAGTTTGCAAAGGAAATGGAAGGCAGCTGTGTCCGGCCAAGTGGAAGGAAAACCAAAAGTGTGTGAAGAGTTGGCGTTAGACCCCATCCTTTCATTTCCCAACAGGTCCTGAGTGTCCACGATGTGTCAGATCGCGGTGCATGTGCTGAGCACACATAGGGAGGGGGACTGAGGCTAGACCCCAGCACGGGGGGCCTAGGGTTCAAGGTCAAAGTGATACAGAGCGGCACCTGTTGAGCAGGGCTGGGCTAGCTCTTGGAGGGACTTCCTCATAGGACAGTGGCCTTCTCTCATCTGCTCCCTTGTCCTGACTTGTCTTTACTTCTGCCCTCCCCAGCTCCCCGGAGATGCTGTCTCCTGGACTTCCTGCCCTCCCAAACCCCGGGGCGTCCCTATCAGGATGCCAGAGGGCCACTGGGTGGCCGGAAGTGATGGTGAGTGAAGGCTTAAGAAGGAAGACTGAAAGAGAGAGAGAAAGACAAAGATTAAATGGCAGGAAGAGAAACATAGAGGAAGAATATCAGAGACACAAACAGAGATGGCCTCAGGGAGGCAGAGACCGAGAAGCAGCGAAGGAGAAACAGGGCAAGTCTGAGGAGAGGGAAACAGAGGCAGAGATAGAGGATGAGAGAGAAAGTGACTAAGGTGATGTAGAGACCAGATGGGGGACAGAAGCCGAGAGCAGTGGAGATGGCCAGGGAGGAGGCAAAGAGGGACACCGATGCAGAGACAGACTGGGACACAGAGAGAGAAATGACGATATCCAGAGATGGGACAGAGACAGAGGCGCAGCCCAGGGGGAAGGAAGGGCCTGAGGAAGAGGAAGAGCGAGAGGCAGGGGCCGCCGGGCTGTGAGGTCTGAGCAGGGTCTGAGGAGGACTTGAGCCCGAGCACACTGCTCTGACATTCGGCACTGACACACCATTATTCCTTCTGTCGTGTGGGGACCCGGATAGAGACAGCTGAGTGGGAGGCAGGGAGCGAGGGCTCCCCGGACACCTGGTTTTCGGGTGCCTGCGTCTCACACTTCCTGGTTTCCAGCACCGTTAGAAATCACCAGCTTTGTGCGTAAGCCACCCCGTCTATCGTGCGTCCTCTTACAGCGGCCCTGAAGCTGACTCCTCTCCAGACTGCTGTGTTTCTGGAAGTAGCAAAAAACTAAACCGATGTGAGATCGTTCCAGAATTCTATGACACAAAGCGGCTTTCCAGAGAATGCTTGAAGCAATAAAAAAGGATAGCCAGGAAACGATGAATAAAAATACTCTCTAAAAAATAAAATACAAGCCTAGTATTCACAATGAGGACAATTCTCCACTTGTATTTACGCAAGTCTCACGATGCTTTGGGTCACAAGTGAGGACGTTTGTAGACAGGGGTGCTGCAGCCTGGTTCCCAGAGATTTCCTCCTTCCCCACGAGCTGCTTGTTCCTGCCTGGTGCAGCCGTCCAGGACAGAAGAGGCGGCGCAGGGACGGAGAGGGGAGGGTCTGGACCCCTCAGGCCCCGCGGCTCACTGGGCTCTCCTCTGCCCTGCCCAACCAGGTCTGCAGCTGCTGGAAGATGCTCTATGGGGAGCATTGTGAAGGTCAGACCCGCCCCCCGGAGGGCAGGCACATGCAAATCAATATGCAAACGAATATGCTAATTACCCAGCCCCCAGCTCTCTTACCTGGCGCCCTAGGCGGAGGCTGGGGGAGTCCGAGGGTCTCTCGGGGGCCATGTCCATGCAGTGGGAGGCTCCGGGGATGAGAAGGGCTGCTTCAGAGGGTCCCAAAGCCTGTGTTACACTCAGCACGTGCCAGGGGTCTGTGTCCCCTGGTAAGAGAGGGAAGAATGGTGTGCTGGGCCCCCGGCTAGGCAGCAGCACCTAGCTGGGATGCAGGTGCCGATGCCCCGCTCACCATTAATGAACAGCACCTGGGTGGCCCCCGGGGTCTGGCCACCATAGTAGGAGTTGGTCCGGGCCACTGCCTGCATGACAGAGGAGGGGGACAGCCCGAACACCTGCTCACAGAGCTCCAGCTGGGAGGGCAGTGCGGGGAGCTGAGAGAAAGGGCATCTGGGGTCCTCACAGGTGACATCTGTGGAGGGAGAGCTCTGTAAGTGTAGGCCTACAACCGTCCCCTTTACTAATCACTTCTAGAGCCTTCCTTGGTGATGACTAAAACAGCTCCGTACCCTCCCTTCTGTAAGTTCAGTCCATTAGAGAGATACTCCCCACCCCCAGATGGGAACCACCCAGGTGGCCCGTGACTGTGATGGACAAAGGCCTGGGGTAGGAGGAATCCCAGAGGGAGCATGACAGGCTCCAGGAAAGCATCCTGCCAGGGATAAAACCTTCAGGAATTAGGAAGAGAGCCAGGCAAAGACAGAAAAGAGAAAGCCCCTTAAACACGTGCACACGGCTGCAGAGACAAGGGGGCACGGAGCATGAAGCCCCAACTGGACCACGGCTCCCCGCTTAAAATCCCTAGTTCCCTTGAGCCTTCAGCCTACATCAAACTCTTAGCCTGACACTCACTAGATCCTTTCTCCATCATTTATTGAGCACCTCCTGTATGCTCAGAGGCATCATGAACGGAATTGGGAGCCCAGTAGCAACCAAGATAGTCCCCAGTTCTGAGGTGACAGGACTCACAGCGCAGAGGGGGAGACGGGCAATAAGGTCTGTATGATGAGACCGTGGGAAGTGCTAGGGGGAGAAAGGCAGAGCTGTGGAGGGGGTGGGACGGGAAGCCAGGAGGCAGACTTAGCTCCAGCAATCAGGTAAGGCTTCCTGAGGAGGAAGCATCTTGTACTGAGACTCAAAGAGGAGTGAACTGGGTGACAAGAGGAAGATGAGTAATCCAGGGCACGCGGACCGTATGGGCCAAGTTCCTGAGATGTCAGGAAAGCTGGTATTTTAGGGGGTCAAAATATGTAATGTCTTGCAATAATAATAATGATAATGATAAGCATTTAGAGAGTACCTGCTGTATACCAGTGTTATTCTTAGCATGTGACATATATTGCCTCCCGTAATCCTCCCTTATGAGAGAAGTACTGTTGTTATTCCCACTTTACATATGTGGAAACTAAGGCCCAGGTGGAGCGCTTAAGTTATTTGTCCAAGTTTGCACAAGATCACATCGCTATGAAACTGTTGTTGCAATTTGAATGCTTTGCTTGAAACCATAACTTCATTGCCTTCAGAGGGTGTGGAAAGGATCTGAACTCTGGGGTGCGGCACTCAGCTTTAGCATTGAAATTGCAGGATGTTCAGTTATATTTGTATTTCAGAGAAACAAAACACTTTTTTAGTATAAGTTTGTCCCATGCAATATTTGGGACATGCATCAAGAAATGCTTATCTGAAATTCAAATGTAACTGGGCATCCTGTATTTTATTTGGCAACCCTGTCCTAGGACCCATGGGTTTTGAGCAGAGGAAGGGCAGGGTCTTTATAGATGCGCTGAGGAAACTGGTATTGTATGGGTGAAAAGAAGGCCTAGAGACAAGAGAGGAGGCTGGGTCAGGGATGGCGGCCGGAGGGGCTGGGGTTTTCCACCGGGACAGCAGAGCTGGGAACAGAGAGGGGTTGAGGTGAAGAGCAGGCAGGACTCTGGGACTGACACACTATGGGGACAAAGGGAAGGAGACATGTGAAACACGGCCAGGCTTTCCAGACCACAGCTAGGGACACAGATGAAGAGCAGACTGGAGGGACAATCACCCCTGAGGAGGGCTGGGTGTGAGAGAAGGTGTGTGAGTGTGCAGTGCTCATATTCACTCTAGCGGAGTGTCTACCCTCCAGCCCCACACCCGCGGGCTAGACAAGGCCCAGCAGTCTGGCCAGCTGTCCCACGGAAATGAAAAACAGTCCAGACCCTCCGGGAAACCAGTCAGAACCCGCAGCTCATCTGGGCACAGCACCGAATGTCTGTTTTGGGGGGTCAGGGTGGGATGGGTCACTCACAGAAGCCAAACTCCGTACAAGTCTGGTACAACCATTGCCTATCACCCAGACCGGACACGTGGGGGTCTGTGACCTTCAGTCGCGCCACTGTCTCTGCTCGGGAGAAGCTTAGACACCGCTGGCCCAGGATGTGCATGACAAGCTAGGGGAAAACACACACGTTCCTCCTGTTCCCGTGGCAAGTCAGGGCCCAGGGCTGGAAATCATACATAGGCCTTTGCTAGTCAAAGGTCAGAAGTCCGGAGAGCTGTAGCGTTCTCTGAGGAGTCAGGGGTCAGAGCGAGTGGGCGCCTGGGTCCCTGGGGGTTAGGGCACTAGGCGGCTCTGAGACCTTGGGCAAGTGACCATCTCTTGACCTCAGTTTCCTCATCTCTTAGTGGGGACGAAACAGTGCCTCGGTCCTAGAACTGTCGCGAGGATTCAGTGAAATAATATACGTGAGACACTTCTTGCAGCATCTGATCCGGACAGCGCTGGAGACCAAACAGCTGTTTCCAACTGTGGATCCCGAGGCTGGAACTCTGTCCCGAGGGCCGCATTTCCTCCTTCCTTCTGTAAGTGCTAATTGAGCTTTTGCTCTGCGCTAGACACTGCGGCAGGCGCGGGGACGTGGACAGAATAAAATGGGCAAAAGAGGTAACAGTCACAGTCGCTAACACCTGCAACCTGCGTGCTTCCTTTGACCGACTTCACTGCACCTCCCCGAGGGCCCGGGGGTGTCACCCCTATTTCACAGATAGGGAAACTACAGCTCAGAAGAGTTCACGCTGGCCCAAGGTCAGGCAGAGGAGCGGGAACCCCTGCCGGCTGACCCCCTTCCCCCGCACCAAGCCGCGCGCGGGGCCACTCACCTGCACTGCCCGCCGGAGCCCGTGGTAGGACGCGGAGCGGCTGCCGTTGCTCCGGCCTTCTAGAAGGAGTCCGCAAAGCCGCCGCACGCTCAGCGGCACTCCCGCTTGCGCGTCGTACTGCACGGCGCCCCCCACCAGGGCCTGCAGAGCCCCCAGCAGCTCCGCCTGGTCCTCCGCGCGGCCCAGCGACGAGCAGGCGCCCAGCTCCGCCCGCAGCGCCCCGCGAGCCTTCCGGCCCGCGCGCAGCCGCCGCTCCACCTCGGCGAAGGCTGCGGACGCCGCCACGCGGCACTGCGGGGAGCGAGGGTGGGCGCTGCTGAAGACCCCGGCCGGGGCCTCGCCTTTCCTTGCCCAGGACCCGCGTGGTTCCCGAGCGCTCCACGTTCCCGGAGCTCCCCGGGAGGCAGCACCCCCTGGCGGTGCACCCCGCGGCTGCGTCCCTCCGCCCCGCCCCACTGAGCCTCTCCCTCCTGATAGGGTCGCCCCCGCCCCCCGCCCCGCGCGGAGCCTCACCCACCCCCCCATAGGGTCACGCCCCCACCCTGCGCACAGCCTCATCCCCCCATAGGGTCGTCCTCCGCTCCCTTATACTCCTCGCGGAGCCTCACGGCCCTGAAGGTGTCGCCCCCCACACCCCGCCCCTCGCGGAGCCTCTCACTCCTGATAGGGTTGCACCCCCACTACCCCGCGCCGAGCCTCTCACTCCTGATAAGGTCGCGCCCCCAGTACTCGGTTACCCCGCGCAGAACCTCACCTGCCCGAGAGGGTGGATCCCTGGCGCCGCCCCGCATCTGCCCCACGCCTGGGACGCCCCGTTTTGGGGGCCCGGCCCCACCTCTCGGTCCAGGGTTGTAAAGTCCCCCCACCTTCCTGGTCTCCCGCCTCCCTCAGATCCCGGCACCTTGCAAGCTTCCCCCTCTTCCTCTGGCTCCCACCTTCCAAGGACTCCCGTCCCCCTACCCTCTCCAGCTGGCCCCGTCTCCCACCTCCGGGGATCCGCCGACAGCCGTGCTCATCAGGCTTCTGGACACCACCTGCAGTGGGGCCGCGGGAGAAGGAATCAGGGGGCTCCCCGCACGGAGTACCCCTCCCGCACCGCCGCCTGCCGCCCTCACCTCGTTATACTCGGAGAAATCCAGCACGGCCCGCACCGGAGCGGAGGAAGCCACGGAGGCGAAAATGAGATGGGGGAACTGAGGGAGAACAGCCGTCAGCCTTCGGGCCGAGGGACCGGGTACCCCACACTTCCCCCGCCCGGCGGGCTCAGGCAAGACCCCATCCTCTGCTCGTGGACCCTGGTGAATTCGGCCGGTGGCAAGCTCCTCAAGGGGGAGCGAATGGGAGCGGGTACCCCTGTCCTCCGAGGGGGGCCCTCCCTCAGCCCGCCCCGAGAGTCCCGGGGACCTTCAGCCTGGCCCAGGCGGCCAGGGAGCCAGCGTACGATCCTCCGAAGCAGATCCAGGGGCTGGAGGTGGACACGTTGAAGAGGCGGGCGAGTGCCACGCGGGCCGAGGCCACGTCCGCCAGCCTGGGGGCAGAGGGGTGGTTCATGGGCCCTCCTCGCCGGAAGCCCTCCAAGATTCCCTCCCTGCGCGGTGGGGGGACCCAGAGACGTGACTGGGGGCGGGGTCTGGCCGGACGCGGGAGCTTCTCTCCCCGGATGGGATCCGGCTGAGAGCGCCCCGCGTCCTTCTCAGCAAGTGCTCACCTGGGCCGGGGAGGCCCCTCGGGAAAGCCCCCACCCCCCTTGCTCCGGGCTACGTTGGGGAGGAAAGATCTCTGAGACTTTTTAAGCGGAAACCTGACCAGAACAGGCAGAAAAGGAGAGCCACTCGGGAAGAGGAGGGGTCCCAGGCTGGGGCGGGTGTAGCCGGAGGACGAAGGACAGACAACAATTACAAAGAGAGGCGCGGGGATGCGTCTAACATCCTCTTTTTTATCCCAACTGTTTTTCTTCCTTCCCGGACTTTCGGAAGCGGTGAGTGCCAACCTCCTGCAGCTAGAAACCGGTAGAGCTCGTGGAAAATGGAAAGACAGAGAAAGAAACAGTGGGGCCAGGGAGCGATGGGGGCAGAAGGGAGGCCGAGAGATGCCAGGTGGGAGGGGGACAGATCAGTCCTGCAAGGAACAGTGGAGAACAGTGGAGCAGGGGAAGGACCGGGAGGGACTATTAACGGAGTCGGGGGTCCCGGAGAGGGGCGAGGAAGGGAGGGAGGAAACCTTCCAAACATGTGGGGGCAGCCCCTCCCTGCAGAGGAAGCGTGCTCTGCAGTCTGGAGAACAGTGAGGGCCTCTGTGTAACTGAAGCCCAGGGAGCGTGAGAAAGCGGAGGTCAGGGGGTTCGCTGCGGACCCGGAGCCCGGCGGACCTTGGGGTCACCGCAAAGATGCTGAGTTTCCTCTACGTGACAGGAGAGGCATGTGAGGGACGCGAGCCAGGCGGGTGGTGAGCTGGGCTGTGTTCTGCGAGACCCACGCAGCATCTGGACAATAATCGCATGGGCTAGGGGCAGAAGCTGAAGACCAGTCTGTGACCTCCAGGGACCAGACGCAGGGGTCGGGACCAGCGGGCTGCAGGGACACAGAGAGGGACGCAAATATGGCCTGAGAGAAAGGGAGGAAGGGATGGAGACCCAGAGATCCAGAGAGAAAGCCTAAGACACTAAAAAAAAGAAAACATGAACCAGAGAGCTAGGGCTCTGCTTAAGGCCCTGGAGGAGAGGACCATGATGCAGGGAGGGGGAGACCCAGACCCCTCTGTCCAGGGCCCCAGACACTTTCCCAGGGTCACTCACGCGTGCCGGCTTGACAGGAAGCTGAGCTGGGCCAGGGCCAGGCCCCCAGCAGGCACACTCAGGCCATAAAACCTGTGTTCCAGGCTGATCACCAGGGCCCCCCAAGCTGGGGCCAGGGCTGCAGGGTGCCCTGTGGAGAGTATATGGTTGGGGGTGCAAACTGCCCCCCTCCCTGCCCTCACCAGCTCCCCCGTGTCTCCCCCACCCCTTCTTACCTCTCATCACTGAGCCAGGCCTGAGGCTGCCCTCGCCACCCAGATGCAGGAACACGGGTCCACGCTGGCGGGCCCAATGCTGGTCGTTCACCCAGTACCGCTAACAGGTAAGATGGGGAAGAAGAAATAGGAGAGTCTTGACCTCTTCTTTCTTCCCAGTTCATTGCAGTCTCCCTCCCTTCTGAGTCTTTCTATATTTGGCAGTATGTGAAACAGGCTTGTTTATGTGTTCCTTTCTCTACTCTTCAAAGGGCCAAGGGTCACTGACCGAGGGCAAAGGATGAGCTGGTGGGGCCCAGCGCCCAGCGCTGTGGGGACTGGAGCTAGAGCTAGGGAAGGAAGACGGTGGCCTCCCCTTCTGGCCTCACCTGCAGGAAGGATCGCCTGTCGGATGCGTTGAAGGGGTCGAGGGGCTGCTCCAGCCACCCTTGTTTTGGGAGGGCCCCGGCATCGGGGTCTGAGGTCAGGCTCAGGCCCCAGGTCTCCTGAAACCGCTGAATGTGCTCCCCCAGACGCCTCTGGAGGGAGGCTGTGGGACACAGAGAGGGAAGGAGTCAGGCCAGGCCTCCTTGGGAGCCCCTACCTGACCCTCAGTGTCTTCCTACCTGGAGCTGAGGACTCCCCAAGGGAGAGCAGGAGCAGAGGGCCCAGCCACAGGGCAGAGCTGCCGGCCATGCGGTCCTGTCTTCCCTGCAAACCTCTAGCTGCTCTGTTCGCCCCTCGCACTGAGGCCCGTGGTCAGGTTCCTAGCGCCGGGCTTCAGACTTATAGCCTCCAGGAGCTCGGGTTTCTTTTCAGACGCCTTTCCCGGAACAGGCCAAGCGTCTGTGGGAACCACCACAGCGGGGCAGGAACGCGGAGTGGCTGGTGGAGGCCCGCTGACCTGTCCCAGTCTTGCCCACCCCCCACTCTTTTAAAAAACAAAAAAGTATCCTTTGCAGAAGCATTTCCCTTAGTTTTAATAAAGAAACACAAGAATGCCAACAAATTTTTACCTTTTTTTTTTTTAAAGATTGTATTTATTTGAGAGAGAGTTACCAAGTGTATGTGTGAAAGAACAGGAGCAGAGGGAGCGGGAGATGTGGGACATGACCCTGAGGTCACAACCTGAGCCAAAGGCTGATTCTTCACCAGCCGAGCCACCCAGGCGCCCCAGCTTCTGACTTTATTAAATAAGTAGAGGGTCTGGCCAGGCGCTGTTAGCTCAGGCGGGCAGAAGCTGCTGCTAACAACACTCACGTGGTGGGCCTGCTCACCAGACAGTCCAAGAAAGGCGTTCTTGTGGTTAAAAACATTAATTTTGCCGCAGTCACCGCAAGCATTGGAAACAGCCTCTCCAACATAAGACTGAGATTAAACGCTGACTTTATTTCTTAGTTCTCAACAGTGACACCCACCTTCTCTGTCCCCCTCTCCAGGGCGGGGGTGCTGGGAAGGAGAGAGAAAGAAGCAACAACTTGAGAAAAAGTGCCTTAAAGCAAAAAAAAAAAAAAAAAAAAAAGTGGCTTAAAGCCTTTGGATAGAAATCTTCATAAAGAAAATGAGGTGCCAGAGTAGGGGTGGGCCTGGAGGTGACACGGGGTCTGCTGGCTGCTGCCACCCCTTCCCCCAAGTGTCCTTGTCCTGTCCCCAGAGTCCCACCTCCTTGGGTCCTTTGGTGCTCCCATGGACCTGATTGTGACCGTCTCCTGTCTTCCTCCTGCCTCTCAGCCTCTCAACCAAATATCAACCATTGAAGCTGTTATTTCTATTGTTAAAAAAAATCAAATCGGTCACAATGTGTACCTTCCTTTCCTTTTCTTTTTAAAAAGTTATCTGTTTGCTCCCACCAGAATTTCTTCCGATGAAGACAGTTTTTTTTTTTCTTTTTTCTGGATCCCTAAGACCAACAATGGTTTTGAACCTAAGCTAGGCATTCAGTAAATATTTGTGGAGCGAGTGTATGAAGCCTTCCATCAGAGTGTGTTCTCAAATGCTAGCATTGTATTTGCTGGATCTGACTAATACACCTTTATCGAGAATGAACACCTGCCCGAGTGCACGTTAAAACAGCATTCATTTTATTCCAGCAGCATTAGCCTCGTTGCTACTCCTTTGCACAAGGTGAGTTCCACATCAGGGCCTGTAGGCACAACAGCCTTCTCTGGGACGACTTTACCTGGACAGCCGCATGGCTCATTTATTTTCCTCCTTTAGATCTTTGCTCAAATATCACCAATAATCCATTTCAAATTTGCAAATAAAAATTCGCCCCTAATGTTCTTCCCTCAATTTTTCTTCTAAGCATGTTTTATCACATTGTATAGCATTTTATAGTAACTTTGGTTTGAAAATGTCTGTAATCCTGCCACTAGAAATGGAACAGACTTCTATTTTGTTTATAGATATTATCCCAGTGACTAATGCAGTATCTGACACATAGCGCACATTCAATAAATATTTACTGAATGAATGAGTGATTAAGTTCTTTGCTTAAAGAAAAGGGGACACATGTTTGAAGAGAGGGTGCTTAGGTCTACCCTTCAGAGATGCTGGATCAACAGAGCTGGAAAGACTTACTTCTGTTTTCCAAAAGTTCATAAGGGGACCGACCCACTTGGTGTTAGCCCCTTCCATCTCCTTTCCCTCCTTTCCACACCGAGAAGTTAGGTGGAGTGGAGGGACTGAAATAGGATTTTAGGGGTAAGATCACCTATGCCCTAGCTAGAAGGATCTCTTCATTTAACATGATTTATAGAGGGTCTAGATTAATAGTCTTGATGCCATTCAAGGGCAATAGTTTATTGACCTATATGCTAGCAATTAGGGATCAATGTGAATTAACCCTTTCATTGTCATTTTCTCTTTGAATCTCTTCTGTTTCTTCTGTCTCCTGTCTCATTATGTTTGCTTTTTCCAGTTCCAATTTCCCCCCCTAAAAAAAAAAAATCCATGTGACCCTTCCATCTAAATACTTGAGTCAGTTTTGAACAGAGATTTTTAGCGAGGATCAGGTTATAGGTCTCCTTCCAGGTCACTTGCCAGCCCATGGGTTTGCTGCCTTTGCGAGCTCTCACCCGATCATATATGGCTGGAAGTTGGGTGTCAGCCTTAGGTGTTAGCAAACATGGTCATCATCAAAGAGCATAGGGCACTTTTGTGACTGCAGGCTGATGGTGAAGCAGCGTCTATGAAATGAGACTGAAGAGATGGAAAGCTGGGGGACTGCCAAGTCTGTTACCAGAGTAGACATCTCAGGATTCCTTCAACTACTGCAAATTTCAGCATAGTTCCAGAATCAGTCTTCATGCATCTTTGTCCCCAAAAGGGAAAATAACAGAGAAGAGAAACATAAAGTCAAGATCTGTTTGTGAAATGTTGCCATCATAAACTTTGGAAAACTCTTCAGTCTCCTCAGGAAAAGGAATTTTCACTCCTGTCAATGAATTACTAATGACATAAAAAGAGTTTTATCTGCATTGACTGGTGTCTCCTGACTACTGGATTATTCTCACAAATATTCAAATATGCTATTTGACTCCTGTCTTAAAAGGCTTCTCTTGCCCCATGATTTTCCTCTAGCTACTGCCTTATTTTTATAAAATCTGTACAGAACTATACAGACATGCTGTTTACAGGTTCTTTCCTCCCATTCTTCTCCAAACCCATTACGTCCAGGGTCTTGGGCACTGCCACTTCATGGAAACTTCTTGTCCAGAACAACAATGGCCTCTAAATGTCAAAAATCAATCATTTCTTCTAAGTCCCTGACTTCTCAGGGCCCATGGCCACTCATCCTTCTCAAAATATTTTATTTGACTTTCAAGATACTGCTGTCCTGGTAGTCCTCCTACCTCCTCAGCTGCTGCTTCTCAATACCCTTTGTCTCCCCTCTTCTCCCCCAGCCTTTTCTAGAATGGAACGTCTCCGGGTTTGGTCCTTGGATCTCTCTTTATAAACACCCATTTCTTGGTGATTTCATCTGTTTTCATGGCTTAATGACTACAACTCACAAACTTGTATCTGTAGTCTAGACCACTCCACTGAACTCCAGGCTTGCATATTCAACTGATTCCTTTGCTTTACGCTGAGTGTCCTATACCAGGCATCTCCCCTGGCCTGTCTAAAACAGAACCCCCACTCCCCGCCCCCCAAGTGACTGTTGCATCCAGTCTACCCCATCTCATCCTTCCTGAAGAAAACTCTCAAACTCATTACTGATTCCACTTTTTTTCACTCTTCGCATCCATTCTCTCAGGAATTTCTTTGCTCTGTCTTTAAAATATCCCTAGACTGTAACTGCTTCTCAGGAACCCAACTGCCACCGCCCTGTCCAAGCCACCGTTCTCTCTGATACGCAGCATGATGAAAGGGACTTTGCAGATGTCCTTGCTTCCATTCTTCATTCTTCCGCTCCACACAACATATTCTCCACGGATCTGGCAGAGGGGTCCTTCTAAAAACTTAACGACCGGCGGAGTCACTTCCCGGCTTGAAATCCAGCGTCTTCCCGTTTTCTGAGTCAAGGCCAAAGTCCTTCAGCAATGGCCTAAGAAGGCTGCACTTGACCTGTGGGCCTCCCGGGTGCGGCTCTCCGATCAGCTCCGGACCCGCCTGGCGTACACTGGCCACACTCCTCTCTGAGGGCGTCCCTGTCGTTTCCACCCCAAGAGTGCGGCCCCGGCCCCGGTGCAGAATCTTCTCCGACCCCGGGAATTGCTGATTGGGGGAGGGAGCCAGGCTCAGCCCTGCCGTCCGCGTATAATGTAATTCTTGTAACTTGAAGTTTGGGGCTGCAAACGGAGTAGTGTGAACTTTTGAGACTCGGTAGGAAAGTAGGCAAATTTAAATAGAAAATTTCGGGAACAAAAGTTAGAAATTATTGGTAAAAGGGAAGCAGCTTGTTTCCGCCCGGTTTCGAACCGGGGACCTTTCGCGTGTTAGGCGAACGTGATGACCACTACACTACGGAAACTTACACACTGTGACCTCTTTCATTCTTGAATTAGTTACAATTACCCTTCAGTTTATCCTTTCCTGGACCCTGTATTCTTGGAGGCGGCACTATTTTCCCTTACTTTCCGGTTTTTAGCATCCACAATATCGGAGCTGGATGATCCATAACCAGACCAGTGTTTCCCCCAGAGCCCCAAGTACTTTGCAGACACGAGGGGCCGGGGATTGTAGCCAGACTCCTGGGAAATGTCTTAATCTGTCAGAAGCTCCTGTCTCTGACCTGGCGAGACGAGCTGCCCTTCTCCCATGGCTGAAAATTGTCCAGTAGGAGCCAGAACGACCTGGTGAGCCCAGGACACTTGTCTCAGGACCACGGGAGCCACAGGTGGAGTGAGCACGGCGAGCATCCCTACCCTTAGCCTTTGTGAGGGGCTGGGTAGCACGGACAAGCCCTCTTTCTGGGACAGGCTGGGTTCGCTTTCTTTTAACTGCCTGGGGGAGGCACGGTACCAACTGTTCTCCCTGCCAAGGGCACAAACGACCTCAGGAGCTGAAGGATCTGGAGAACTGAAATCTCATCGGACAGGACACCCACTTCCGTGCTCTTTTCTCCCGTTCGCAGCCTGTCGGGATCTTGGTGGTGGTGAGGTTCATTCTGACGCCTGCTATCAGCACCCTTAAATACGACACCTCCTTGAGGTTTGAAAAGGAAAGACAGGGGCAGTGCTCATGGGAAGATGGAATGCAAGAAACAAATCGCCTGAATGGGTTTGGGAAGGTTTAACAAACAAGGAAGAAAAAACTTAATTCATGGGCGAAGGATACTGGTAGTCCAGTCAGCATGTGTCAGAGTTTAGTAGGAAGAATCATCCGAACTAGCAAACAGCTTGCAAAGGAAGTTCTGATTATGTCCTAAATGACATTTATTCCTTTAGCTTAACCTCATTAGATTGAAATGGTCAGTGGTGAAATGAGAAATGGGGAAATCTGACATGAAAATTTCTTTTCTAGCCTCTTTAGTATTTTGATCCCAATACAAATGGGGGTTCCCTATCACCACCCTCTATTACAGGAACCCTTTGGGTTCCATAGTGATAAAAAATCATAGTCAGAGATGGACCTGATTATGATTATAGGAAGTTAAGCACAGCGTTTGCTTTTTCTCTATCCCAAACTAACTAGAAAGGACATTAGGGATGTTTGAAGGCATCAATGCACAAGGATAAAAAGATGAGTAATGGGAGCAACAGTGGGATTTTGAAGACCAGGGGACAGAATGATTGCTATAATGAAGGAAAAAAGTGTATTAGGCATCTTTTAAAAAGCCTTTCTTTTTAGGGTTCCCGAGTGTTACTAAATGAATATCTAGTCTATTACATCCCATAGTTTCATAATATTCATTGTTATGCATTTACTACACTTACCTGTCTACTACCGATCATCTATTACTTCTTACCAATGATAGGGTCAAGCCTGAGTCTGATTCTGAAGGACCAAAAATAATGCTGCAGTAAACATTCACATATGACTCCACCTGTGCCTTTCTGAGATTTTGGGGGGGCAATGAGGAGTGGGGATCATATACACGGAGGAACAGAATATCTAGATCATTGGAGCTGATTAACTTTGAGTTAAATTATTAGACTGCTCTCCAGGATGGCTACATCCTCAAAACGAGGACACGAGGGTTCTGATGTCATCATTCCTGCTGTAATAGACACATCCAAGCTTCTAATTCTTCAAACTCAATGTCAGTAGAATAATATTTTATTTTATTTTGCATTTTCATACAGTACTAGTGATATTGAGTGTTTTAAATCTTTGTTAAGCTTTTCAGAGTCTTCTTTATCCTGGCATTGATAAGCATTCTGTTCCTATTCTTTACCCATTTTATGTTCAATTTTCTGCCCGATTTTGCTGATTTTCATGGCTTCTTACTACATGACATGGATGAAGCTGTCATTGTTAAATGTTTCAGATACCTTCCACTTTACTCACTCCTGTCCATTGACTTTTCCACTGTGGCCTTCATTGAACATCCTTCTGGTTTGGATGAGGTAAACTACACCAATGGTTTGTGCATTTAGAATTTTTGTTTAAGGCCTCGCTGACCTCTGGGTCACAAAGACATACCTCTACAAACATTTCTATTAATTTAAGTATATTTTATAAACTCTATCGATAATTCTACTCTATGCTAAGAATCACAATAATAGAGGCAACGAGAGCAAAAATAAACAAGTCGGGCCACATCAGATTCAAGTCTTCTGCACAGCAAAGGAAATCATCAACAAAATAAAAAGGCAACCTATGGAATGCGAAAAAATATTTGCAGACCATGTATCTGATATGGGGTGAATATCCCAAAAAAATTATAAGGAACTCATACAACTAATATCAAAAAAGCAAACAAAGTGGGCAGAGGATCTGATGAGATATTTTTCCAAAGCAGACATCCAGATGGTCAGCAGACTCAAGAAACCGTGCTCAACATCACTCATCAGGGAAATGCAAATCAGAACTACCATTAAGCCATTACCTCACATCTCTCAGAATGGTTATTGTGAAAAAGATAAGAACTAACAAGGGTTGGCAGGAATTTGGAGAAAAAGAAACCCTGTTAGGGATTCTAGAAGCCATCACAGACTTTCAATACAACCCCCGAATGCGTATGGGGAACCTGCTTTAATGATTTCTTAAACTCAGTCCCTGACTGCATCTTCTGTCTGGGATCCTTTAGGACCCTGAACAGTTTCCTGGTGTCCGTCCTCGGCCCGGAGGCGGTGGCGCTGCGGGGCACCTGGCGGGCCGCGGGGGGGGGGGGGGGGGGGGGGGGGGGGGAGGCCGAGTCGCTTCCGTCGGAGGTCAGCGTGGCTCTCGGCGATCGGGAGCTGCGGGTCTCAGCAAGGCTCTGATTTCCTTCGTGCACAGCCGCGTCTTTCTTGCTTCAACGTTTCTCCGGGGGATGTCTCTTCTCTTTCCTCCGGGACCAATGCTCAGGGACAGAAAGTGTGCAGGAGAGACAGCCCTGCCCAACAGAGGGGAAACTTCGTGAAGAAAACACTGGTTTGTGGGTTTTTTTTTTCTTTGATGCTTCTTTGATTTTTAAATATTAAGGGATAGTTTACATGCATCAAATTCACAGAAAAGTGCACAATTCAGTGGCTTTTAGTGCACCCAGAGTTGTGCAAACATCACTTTATCTAACTGCAAAACACTCCCATGAGCGCCAGCAAGTTCTGTGCCGTTCCTCGTTTCCCAGCTCCCGCAGCTCCCTGGGGGGCGCAGGTGGATCACCCCGTGCGGCCTTCTGCGCCGGCTTCTCACGCAGCGGTGTCCTCAAGGTTCATCCACAGTGTAGCCGGTGTGACGACGTCCTCATGGGATCCGAAGATCTTCCCGCCAGCTGTCGGAGTGGCGAGGGGAGCTGGGGGGGACGATCCGCGCACTCATTCGGTCCGCCCGACAGCCGCCCCGGAGAGGAGCCAGATCCGGTGAATTACCGTCCAAAGCACTTCGAGAGTTTCTTTCTCTCACCAGCTTGAAGAAACACAGAAAGACATTCTTGTGAAAAAAGGAAAAAGAAAAAAAAAAAAAAAAAAACTCGAGCCAGCCAGGAGTCGAACCTAGAATCTTCTGATCCGTAGTCAGACGCGTTATCCATTGCGCCACTGGCCCTTTCGGGTAAAGGGTGTTGATTATTCATTATTCATTAGCATCGCTGACTTGCTTTGTGATGCAGGGACAAGCGAGTTGAATCAGAAAGACCTGTGGTTTCCGGCAAAGCGGACTGATTAGGGTTGGCCTCCATGAGTGACACCCGGTAAAATATTACATTTCTGAAAGGATTTCTACCTTGAAACATATGTGTGTGACAGGATGCCACTTGCAATTATTTTTTTCGTTTACGTGCATGCTTGTTTCTAGTTTCTACCTGGGAACTTTCAGCAGTTTCGGCAGTGGGTTCCCTGGTCCATCAGCAGTCGCATTTCTCTTATGTACTTAATAGTGAGGTTACGTGTGCATCACTTGTCAGTCCTCATTCACCTCATCATCGACATACATTGACATCATGTACAATTTTCATATAATCACAAGGAAAGTGGACTAAAATACGCTACTGAGTTATTAATCATATGTTGTCCACCTGACTCTCCAAAGAGCCAAACTCCAGCCGGATGAGATGATTTCAGACTCTGCAGCAGAACAGACATTCAGAAACATACACCCTCCCAAATTAGGCCACGGGGGAGGGGGGGCGGAGAATTTTTTTAAAAAGGCAAACATTTTAAGAACCCAATTCACATAGGAGCTTAGAAGTTTTCATTTATAATCGTAGAATTGAAGACTACCAGTTATCACTACGGAAATCGGCTAGGTAACCGAAAGCTCAGTGTGGGCGGACAGACGCGTAGAAACACAGCAGCATCTGTGAGGCGGGTCCCCTCCTCTGACGGCGGGGAGCACGGGGCTGGGGTCCCAGGGCAGCCGAGGGGCACCTGACACCTGCCCCACTAGACTTCTTGCTTTGGCCCAACTGCTCTTTTTCTCCCTGCTTCGATTTCCTCATTTCTGTGCGATGTTTTAAAGAGCGCTCGGCGCACATACAGACACACATGCATGGATCTTTATGGTCCTAGACCTTCATGTTTAAGGTTTGTTTGCTTGCTTTTCCTTTTTCTTTTTTTAAACATCAGAGAACTCTTTAAGGCAGCGTACCTGCATTTCTATCATCAGCAGGGGGATTTCATTAAAGAGTTTCAAAACCAGACTTTCCTGGTTCTCTTTACCCCCGGGGTCTGCCTCCAGATTTCCTAATCCCACTGTGGCGCAAGCGGACTGGCCTGAGCGCTGAATCTCGGGCTCTGCTGGCTGGGCCTCAGGAAGCAGCATCCAGGGTGGGGGCAGGAACCACAGGTGTGAGGCTTCCAGAAGGATACCGGGAGGGCAATCAGCACAGACCTCCGGAGAGGAAGCTGCCTTCCTACTTTGCAGTTTGTGGAATAAGATGAAAAGTCAAAAACATAGCTGTTGGTAAGAATTTCATCTTGTAACTTGGATGGAAAAGCCACCACCAAGTGCTACTTCCAAGTGCTACGAGCAGGACTTGAACCTCTGCAAGAGACCCCACTGGACTTGGAGTCCAACACCTTAACCACTCAGCCAGCACAGCTCCACGCAGGTAGGTTCTTTATCCATCAGAATTCACACTGGTGCAGGCCCTGCCTCCTAGAGGCCGGTTTCGCCAGTGCTGGTGGCTTCTGCTCCTTTGGCGCATTCACTCTAAGTAGGACCCAGAAAGAAATCACTCCCAAGCCCCTTTTCAGGTCTCTCCACCCGGCCCCCTTCCCAGCTTGCTCCAACCCAACCCCATCCGGCAGGCCCCAGGATGCAAAATCTGGGCCCTCCGAGAGAAGGCAATACTCCAGCACCGCAACAGCCTTTGATTGTCAGCATTTTCCTACAGTCTTAGTGGTTTGCCCGGTCTTACTTCAGAGCTGCAGGGAATGAAGTGAGGAACTGTCTTAAGGGTGTCCGGTAGCCTGTTCCGTTGTGCGCCCCACAGGACATGCTGGGCTGTGCTGCTGGGGAGGACAGTGCATCAGCACCCGCCAGTATTGCGAATCCCGGCACACGAGAGACGTTACACCTTGCTGAAGTGTAGGCTCCGCAGCATTCGTAATGATTTCGGGGAAAAAACAATTATTCAGAATTATTTAATTACATAAATTATGAAGTAACTACAGAGTGGAGCGCTAGGCATATTTCAAAGAAAATGAGAAAGACCATTTTGTACATACATATATTTTAAAATAAGAGCAACAGTTGGAGTGATCTGCATAGAAAGCTACCACGGGAGGTATATTTGTGTTAGATATTATACATGCATTAAAAAATCTCTTGAGGATACTCAGCAAACTCACGAAAACAGTGATTAGTTGAGGGACTGGAGACCGAGGAGATGGATTCGCTCAGGAGCAAGAGGGAGCAAGTTCCTGCCAGTTTGGATTTTGGGTGTACCTACTAAAAAATATTAAATAAAAACTCAAGAAAACACTACAAATGAAGAGGCAGGGGACAGAAACTGCTTTTGCCGGAGGCCCCCTCTGGAATGCTGGGTGGAGAGCTTCCTTTCTGGAACCCAGCAACCTGGAGCCCCAGAGGGAGTGAACTGCAATCTGGAGTCAGTCTGGAGTCATTTGAGAAGCCCGAGGCAACAAGGCAAGAAGGCTCTGGAAGGCAGCTCTAGCCTGGCCCTGCTCAGGGCCGGGGAGATCTGGAATGCACACCCTGATTTCAAAGCTTGCTGGGGGAGGGATCTTGATTGGCTCTAGGGTATTCTGGGAGAAGCAGAAGTCCTCTCTCCACAGTGCAATCTTGGGCTATTTTGTCCAAATTCACAGAATTTAAAAAGCTTAAACTACCTCCTTTGGATCTAGGAGTAACAACTTCCCAAATCTGGTGTTTTTGTTTTTGTTTTGTATTTTGCTTTTTGCAGAGAAAGCAGTATTTTCTGTCTGGGCCAGAGCACAGTCCTCCTTCCAACGTAGTTTCCAGGAGTTGTTTTTATAGGAAACCCTCTCTTAGCTTTAGGGACAAAGAGCACTGAGGGCAGTAACTATTGCTATCTCCCATCCGTGTCCCCAGCTTTGCCATTTAACCAGTCCACTACTCTGCAACAGACCCAGAACCAACACAAGGCTAGCCAACGAGCACTTTCATTGGTTTGATTCTAGGCCTTTGACAGAACCCTTTGGAGACTCAAGTAATCTTGAGACGAAGACTATCGAGTCCACCCACAAATCAAAGGCTCCTTTGAAATGTCTGTGGTTCTCAGCTAGGTCTTGGTTTTCTCCTAGTCCTGTACTCTACCAAGAAATTCAGGAGTCCCTAAGGGAAAAACAGAGAAAGGAGCCATTTGTTCGGAAGGACACCATCCGGGGATGCCTTCATGGCTCTGTTGGTTAAGCCTCCAATTCTTGGTTTTGGTTCAGGTCATGATTTTAGGGTCCTGGAGTCGGGCTCTGCATTCAGTGTGGAGTCCGCTTGGGATTCTCTCCCTCGCCCTCTGCTGCTCTCTCTCTCAAAATAAGTAAATGAAATTAAAAAATAAAAATAAAAGGATGCTATCCCAAAGCGGTCACAGCTCATCCCTGCCTTCCTGCTTCCTCCTGGGGAGTTTAACTTTTGCCAGAGATTCCTCTAAACCCCATAATACACATCAACCCAATGATGGACTTCTCAGACTCATGCCACTGGGAACCTGCCACGTCTTACACCCATCAATGCCCCCCAGGAGGTGCTCTTTTCTCTTCCCTCCAGGACTGACCTCCCCGGACCGGAAGCCCTAAGGAGCTCAATGCGTGTGGGACGCCGCCCAATGGGGAAAAGTTGGTAGAGAAAGGCCTGGTAAATTATTATAATTTTCTTTAAAGCGTCTCTGATCTCAAAATTTGTCCCAGAGATGTTCTTAGTCAACGTCCGTTCTTACTTTCAGGAAGAAGTGGGAGATAAGAAGAAATCTTAGAGGGTGCCTTTGTTGCCTCTTAAGACCTCCAGGCCCGGAAGACCGCAGTAGGTCTGGATGTGCCGAATCAACGCGGGATAATTTCCTCCTAAAATGCTGTAATAACTCATTTCAGTGTCAGACTGAGAGTCACGGTTCAGTATCACTTCTTTGAATAATATAGGAAGAAAGACCTTTTTCACAGGTGAGAGGAGAGAAAACTGAGACAGCCAGGAGTGACCTGGGACCCAGTCAGACCTGGGACCTCTTGCACCCCTGGCCTCCCTGCACAGGACATCCGTGTCCCCTTACTCTGGACAGAGCTTGAAGTCAGAAAAGGAAGGGGATGTTTGGGGGATGGCTATAGACTGCCTGTTCTTCTCCAAAATTGGTGTCTTGAAACCTAATCCCCAGATGATAGTGTTCGGAGGGAGGGCCTTTGGGAGGTGATTAGGTCATGAGGCCAGAGCCCCCAAGAATGGGAGAAGGCACTCGTCCAGGAGGCGGTGAAGACACAGGGAGGTCTGCCCTCGAGGAGCCAGGAAGGCTAGGAGGCCAACTTTCCGCAGACTCTGAATTTGCACCTGCTCGAGACTGGACTTCTCTCCTCCCAGAACTAGGGGAGGTAAGCTGCTTGTCATCGCAGCCACCCAGTGCAGGCGGCCCCAGTGGTCTACAACCCGGAGGGACACACAGTGAGGCCGGCCCAGACTGAGCCGTTCTGGAAAAGCAGACCCACTCCCCTTGGGAGCGGTTTGCATAATGTCCCTTTGCCCGGACCACCACACGTGAGACGGTGACCCGCTTGCAACCAGAGCATGGCATCGAGGCAAGGGGCCCTGGGGCTCCGGTATGCCACGTGCGGGGTCCGGACAGCCCCGTGGGGTCGGCGGGAAGGGGCTGCTGCCCCAGATGGAAGCCCTTTCACCAGGCTGAGCTGCCGACGGGTCTTCCGGTTCGGTGCAGAGATCGGCACACGGCACATGCGTGGCTGTGGACTGGGTGCCGGCGGCGTGCACACGCGTGGCTGTGGACTGGGTGCCCGCGGCGCGCACACGCGTGGCTGTGGACTGGGTGCGGGTGGCGTGCCCGCGCGTGGCTGTGGACTGGGTGCCCGCGGCGCGCACACGCGTGGCTGTGGACTGGGTGCTGGCGGCGCGCACACGCGGGGCTGTGGACTGGGTGCGGGCGGCGCGCAGGGTCATTCCTCCCGCTGATGACACACCCCTGGGGGTAGATACAACGGGAATAAAAGCTTGATAAATAAGTACGTTTGCAGGTGCTCACTGTCATTCTCCGCAGCGCACCTGTCTCCTCCAGCTGAGCAGGCGGGCTGCGTGGAGGCTCCGCCCTTGGATCTTTGTGTCCCGATGTTGCCACTACTGTCTGCGACCCTGCCAGGAGCACCCATGTGGCTTTGGGTCTGCTCTTGCCACAGTGACACGGACTTCTAGTGGCTTCTGCTTGGCCTTTTCTGCTGTAAGAGCATTCCCTCCACCAGCCATAGAAACAACATTAGGGGCACCTGCGAGGTTCAGCCGGTTAAGCTACTGAACTTGAAGTCAGACTCTTGATTTCCGCGGAGGTCATGGTCGTGGGATCCAGCCCCACCTCCGGCTCTATGTTCAGGGAGGAGTCTGCTTGGGATTCTCTCTCTCCCTCAGCCTCTGCCCCTCCCAGGACTCTGCTCTCTCTCTCTCTCTCTCTCTCTCTCTCTCTCTCTCAAAATAAATAAAAGCAGCAATGTTCAAGATACTGTAGGAGTTAGGGAAATGATCTCAGGGTGGGTTTAGGGACCCATTGTGCCCACAGTGAAATGGACCAGAAGCAGACTTCATGGAGTCCCTGCCTTGCCAGGCAGACAGCCGTGATGCTTTGTACCTCTGGGATTTAATGCCAGCTCTGAGTCATTTTCTAGTAATCCCAGAAAATTCTATTTCCTTTTCCTTAATGCACAGTCGCTTTGGTAAAAGGACAATGGTCCTTTTAGGAAAGGCTAGAAGGAAGAAGAATGGTATGAATTTTTGGCAACGTGTCAGTGGTCTTTCTCAAGGGAAACTGGACTTCTCTACGTTCAAATCTGACTCCGGGCTGGGAGTTCATACAAGTCAATTCCAAGATCGAGGCGCCTGCGGGATTGGTTTCTGGTGAGGCCTCTCTTTCTGGCTTGTAGATGGCTGTCTTCTCACTGAGTGCTCACATGGTCTTTCCTCTGTGCAAACTCTGAGCGATTTCTGGATGCTTCTGTCTTCATATAAGGACCCCAGTCGAGCTGGGTGAAGGCCCCACCCTATGACCTCAATTAACCTCATTTACCTCCCGAAAGTTCCTGTTTCCAAATACAGTCACTTTAGGGGTTAGGGCTTGAACACGTGAATTCTGAATTCATAACAGTGCCCATCTAGTCTTTGGCAATTTATTGCCAACATTTGGCTTGACTGCAGAGCCACCCGGAGATGCAGAGGCTTTCCTCATGAATTTCTTCCCCACAACCTTGGCGGAAGTTCCCCTGGAGAAGCCCATGATAAATTCATCCTAGAATTTCAGTCTCCTCACGCCTCTAGTTTGCTCTGTAGACACTACGGAAAGACTAATGTTCAATTTCACTGTTTTGGTTGACCCTATGGACTCTGGGTCCATATAGCAATCATTCATTAATTACACCTTTTTTTTTTTAATTACACCTTTTTAATGAATGGAAATTTAGAGCTGTTCCCGGGCCCTGGAGTTAAAACATTGACTTGGGTGCCTCGGCCAAGTAAGACTACGTCAGTGAGCTTGGTCTGAAGCAACTGATGTTTCTGCCGCCTTGACTCCGTCCGTGTAAAAGCCATTCCCCTCACACTCGCCAGGTTTCTCGCAATAGAAATTGGGGGAAACATGCAGTTCTATTGATGTGCCCCACAACTCCTCATGGGTCACATTTTGTGCTTGACCCTCTGGAGTCAAAGGAAAGGAGGGAGAAGGTCGTGATGGAGCCCAGAGAGTGCAGCTGAGCTTCGCAAGAGAAGTCCAAGTAGCTCAGACAAGAGGACACCAACCTCCTAAGTCGGGCTCCAAGGGCTTCTTCGACTAGTTAGCCCTAGGGGATTGCAATCTGGAAGCGTAGAATAATTTCCCTGAATACGGCTGAGACAGGTGAGCGTTCCCCTCTTCTAAGCTTATCTCATTCCAGAAATAAAGTCTGCAATATTTCTAATTTTTAGCAAAATCTGACTAAAATATAGACCTACCTATCACTAAATTAGTATGCAATTTCCTCCTTCCCTTTTTTACTATCCTATCTTTACCCATTCTCCAAGATAAGAATTTATCTTTTACCTAAATCAGTTCATTTTTATTAGTCAGTTCACTTTTTTACAATACATTTAGGAAGCCTGGTTCTCAGCCTGAGTCTCATCGAGAGTAACGTTGGCACCGTATTTTGTTGCCAGATATTGCCAATTTGGTTGGCATGATACCTTATGTTAATTTTTTCTGTCTTAACATCATGTGTCCAGTTCAGCTACGATGGCGAGAGCATGAGATTCGAGCGTGAAGTGACATAATCTTGTTTTGATTCTGGTTTGCAGCAGCTCTAAGTTCCGGCAATAAAATGGTGGAAAAAAGATATGACGCTTCTCTCAGGAGCACTGATAACCAGAGTCTGAGTTCCTTGAGGACAAAAACTTTTGGCATTTGCAGTCTGTGCCAGGGGACGGCGTTCTCAAGCCTTTCCCCTGCCGCTGTGCAGCCGGTGGCACCAGGAGCACGTGGCTTCTGACCGCCTCCTGAGCTCATCGCTCAATTTCGGTTCTCACAGTCATTGCTGTCACCAAGAGATGAGCATCAGTCCCCACTGCAGGAACAGAGAAATGGTGTAGACAGCATGGGGAGCTCTTGAGACCAAAGTCTCCAACTGTAGTCATCAGCCGGCAGCATGCGTGGGCCCAGTCAGTATGCCGTCCTCCTTAAATTCATGCTGTCAAGTTTTATTTAAAAAAGAATAAAAGCTTGTATTATTAGTTTAACCCCTTCCCCAATACTCCCGGATGCTGCCTAGGCTTCTCAGGCCTGAAGTTGGTGTAGGGACGGGCCCCCCGGGGGACGCTTTTGCTTGCTTATGAGGCTTTTCTTTCTGTGTAAACAGAGAGGAGGGAGAGAAATGCAGCACAGTGACCATTTTCGGAGCCGGTCTGGAGTCAGTGAGCCCGGGCCGTGTAGACAGGAATCGCCTTAACGACACGCGTGGGGTCAGAGGCATCGCTGTGCCAGCCAGGCCTGGGCATTTCCCAGGGTCGTGTTAGCGCGTGCGCCTCGCCTGCGAAAGGGCCCCGGGCGGAAACAAATGACCTCTTTTATTTTCCTAAACCCTTAACTCGATTTCAGAGATTGAAACTTAAATCCTCAACCCACGGAAAACGTCAAGTCCTCATCCTTACAGTTTGTTGGAAAAGAGTTTTCCCGAGCCCTGCTCTGCCCGGGCCAGGGGGCCGACAGGGGAGGCGCGGGGACAAGGCGGCCTGCGGAGCCCAGGTGCTAGGGGCCCCGTTCACTGGGCCAACCTGGGACGCTAGGACGGAGCAGGGACAGGTCACAGAGAACCAACATAATCACCAACTACAAAAGGAATGATGACATACATACGTATGTTACTGCAGTGAAAATATGGAAAACAGGTGCTGAACTTATATTATTCTATTTACTGTTCTGTTGCAGAATACTGTTATTTAATCAAAACAATAGGACCACTTAAAAGTAGCCATGAGTAACAGCAGGAGAAACTGAACAAATAACAGGTGTGAGGAAAATAACAATATCTGACACAGAAACGTAAACTTCTTATTGGATGTTTCACTTTTGTAGACTACTCATTGTGTATGCATAAAGTACATACGTTGAATATTTTTTTAAAAGGAAAACAAATACAACAAATTAAACGTCTTACATATATTTAATGACATTTTTTCCTGTCCCTGATACTATAGGATA
This sequence comes from Spilogale gracilis, assembly GCA_004023965.1. Taxonomy (NCBI): domain Eukaryota; kingdom Metazoa; phylum Chordata; class Mammalia; order Carnivora; family Mephitidae; genus Spilogale; species Spilogale gracilis. Next base: position 7,375 of record PITA01011340.1, on the reverse strand, counting down.
TTTTTACTTTTTGTTTCCTTCTCCAGGAATATTTCACGGAACCACCTGCAGTCTCCAGGACATTCTTCTTTTCTTTAACGCACTGGTAAAGCCAAGACCAGTTAAAGATAAACTTCACGTTGACATGCAGCTCTGTCCCTCTCAAGCCCATATTACACTCTTCTTTGTGTCCGTGCAGTGTGATGATCCCCAGCTAAATGTCCTCTCAAGAAGACAGAGCATGGAATCCTCGGGATATTATTTAATAGCAACAACAGGTTCCTGGGCAGATGGGAATTACTTTCTAGCTCTCCAAAAGTTTCCACCTACTTTCCATCTTGTTTGGGGTGACCAGCTGTGCGACATCAGGTCTCCTGAGTCCATAACTTCACCATCTCATCTCCTCGTTGGAAATGTCCAGTGGCTAAAAACATTCCATAGCCAACTGGATGCCACTGTAGCTCACACTCTCTTTCTTGGGGAAAATGGTTTTAAAGCACACGCATAATTTGAACTTGTAAAATAGAAGTTGGATTCCAACTAACAGCTTTAGTAAAGACACGAGAAAGTCCTGTTTAACAGGACTGCCCTTTGTGGTGATGTTTTTTTAAAGTTCTGTGTGAACTAGTCTTATTTCCAAAAAACGGATTCATTTTCTTCACTGTATGAGGTTTTTTGGTGTCAGTCTACACTCGACATTGAACAGTGCTGGTCATCCAGTCGGCTCCTCCATTCCTAGTCTCTCTATGCCCTCTTCTGAGACCACCAACCAGCTTTGGAGCATAAAATCAATAATATAAAATAAAACATATTTCTGTTTTGTCGGAATTTTCTCCTACATTCTCTGAAATTAAAGGAGGGAATTCTCCCTGTCCCCAAATCTGAAAATCTGATTTTGTGATTTTACAAAAGACAAATATTTTTCCATCTTTTCTGTGGCCAGCAGCAACAACAGCCATCCTGAGGCCAGACGCTTTCATTTCTATACGGTCAAACATTGTTTCTACATTGTTTCTACAAATTTTGAGAAAACTGAAAAGTCACCAAAACCTTTAGTTATTCACCCACTGCCGTTTAGCATGGGATGTGGTGGATGAGATGAGATGTGTGAGACGTGTGGGACGCTGGGCAGGTATCACCCTCTCGTTTTCTTTGGTAAGACATCTGTTGGCTCTATTTTGCCAAAATTTACATGTGTGCTGTCAGCTGGAGTACTCTTTTGAGGCCCCACTGGGAGTGACTTTTCAAAGATTTTTTTTTCCCCTTTTAATGTTTTACTTATTTATTTGACAGAGAGAGACGCAGGGACAGAGGGAACACCAGCAGGGGAGGGAGAGAGGGAGAAGCAGGCTTCCCACTGAGCAGGGAGCCAGATGCAGGCCGGATCTCAGTAACCTAGGATCATGACCTAAGCGAAAGGGAGGAGCTTAACCAACTGAGCCACCAGAGACCAATCCTTTGTATTAGTGCTTCTCTACAGAAGACTCTACTGTCATCTCCTGAACCCAGAATCCTAATTTTCCAGCTGACATCAAGGTTCACAGTTCCCTCCATCGGTTAACTTCTAAACAATACACAGTGCGCTCTGTCTACCTGTCTTCAGCATCGCTGGTGACAATATTCTCCGAAATTACAGAAAAGAAAGGGAGAAGGAATCTAACACCAGATATCCTGTTTAAGTGGCTGTACCACAATCCAAAATATGGACATTGTCCACGGCATGTAGTGGAGGTGCTTTCCCTGGACTGCGCTGCTAACCTGCCCCAATCATTTGTCAGAACATGTATCAGGAACAGACCGGAAAGATCCTTAAGGTATCATGGAGATACTGCCTCTGTGGAGAAGATCCTGCCTACAGTTAGGACAGCCACTCGGAAATCATAGGTGCTACTGGATTTTAAACTCTGGGAGGTTATAGAGAGGGACCGTGTGTGGCTCTGGGCCATTACGGGCTACCATAGGGAAGGCCAGACTGCATCATGGTGGGATGTTCATAAACAGTTGTCAGACAGCATTATGGGCAACTTTCTGAAATGTATCCTAAACTCTATGTGCCATTCCTTTGCCACCCAGGGGCCCACAATCTCCCCCAGAAGTCTAAGTAAAACTTGGCAATGCACCTGGAAGGGGTCATCATTTCACTTCTGGAAGTTTCCATGTCAACAGGTACATATTATTTCTCACTTCCCAACTTCAATCTAAGAACAATCCCGGCTATCTCTTACTGTTGATGGAATAAACGATGCGTGATGCATGTTGAAACAACACGAAAATCACCTGGCACAAAGTAAGTCTGTAAATGGTTAGCTGCTTTATCGAGAGCAGCTAGGCTGTTACCACATATATTCTAAGGGAACTCGTTTCAAGGAGGACAAAAGCAATTTTGGCACAGAAATCTGGAAATATTTGACTCGGTTGTACAAAGTTGCGACAGTGTGTGCTTTTCGACTACTGATTAAAGCAAGCCCATCTGCTTCAGGAGATCAGGTTTGTGAATCCATCCAGGATACAAAAGAGGAAAATAAATTTCACAAAGAGGCTTTCACAGGATTAAAGAGGCCTCTGGTTGTCCTTATCTCTGGCAGATGTAGGCAAAGGAAGACAAAGCTATGAAGAGCCCATTAGTGGCAACTTGAAGAAACTCTAAGATAATTTTTAAGGTTTGTTTGTGGGGCCTGCTTCACCCAAGCGGACGGTTCCATGGAGCCCAAAGCACCACTGATTGTCTCTGCCAAAAGGGGCCTGAGGGGAAAGGTCACAAAGTGGAGAGAAATATCCACGGAGACACCCCAAGGGCAAAGCCTTCTAAGGCAGGGAGCATGGCAGGAAAGCTAGGGGCTAAGTGCCCGCCCAAGGCACTCTGCATTCAACCGCCAAGAGCCAGGACTGAGAGCTGAGAGGAGTCTCTCCAAGGATCTCTGGAAGGAGACAGATCTCCTGGCCAAAAAACAAAAACAAAAACAAAACAAAACAATAACAACAAAAATGCCTTGGGGAACACTGGAGAGCAAAGAGGTTGCCCAGGAGCCCAGAGAGCCCGGCCCTTAAGCAGGAGAGCTCTCCCGGGGTTTGGAAAGCTGAAGGAGCAACAGTAAAGTGCAAAGAGAAAAGGGACCCCGAGAGCAAAAAGTCTGGTTTTTCAATTCATCTTCTATTGCATTTTTACTAGAGGACAAAGGAAATGCAGACAACTAGGAGTTCACACGGAGGATGCTGATGCAAAGAAAGGTGCTCAAGATGAGGAACATGATCTTACAGCTTTTATTTTTACATTAAAAACCAAATTTCTGAATGGCGTAACGGAAAATAAGTAAGTGAACGGTTGACCTGCCTTGTCAAAAGAGCTCTCCTTTCTGCAAAAGAAAAACAGGAAGCGAAAAAGTTTCTTTCCAGTCTTGCTCAGTGTTTGCACAAAGCAGGTCAGCGAACTTCACAAGCAGCACAGGGTATGAAGGAGACACACGGGAGGGATGCAGAGTCCAACAGAGAAGAGGTAAAGGCCCCAACTCCACACTCACCTTGGTCTTGGCTTCTTCCGTCTGGGATTTCCGACGCCTTGGGGCTTTGGGGACGGAGAGGGGTCGAGGCTCTCGAGCGCCAGACCCCCGGTCCTCGCGCGCCGCCGCCGCCAGCCCTGTCCTCGGGCGCCACCACGCGTCCGCGAGCCGCACTGCAGCTCCAGATTCCGGACGCTGCTCGCCTTTCTGGCCGCGGCAGGCGCCGACCCCCGCCCGAGCCCCGGCGGCGGGAGCGGCAGGGTCCGCGTCTCCAGGGTCGCCGCGGCGCTGACGGGCCTCGACTTGCCCCAGGAGGCGGGAGCCTGCGTGGAGGCGGCTCCGCGGCGGCCCCCCCCCCCCGGGCTGGGGCGGTTCCGGTGCGGGAGAGGGAGCCCGGCTCCGGACTTCCAGCGGCTGCTGCCGCCAGTGTGAGGAGTCAGCTTTCCCAGAGGGAGGCCCGTCCGGCTCTGTCGGCGCCGGGAGGCCTTCTTTTCTTTGTGGAAGAAAAAGCATTTCTCTGCACCGCCTCGCAGATACGATGTTGGCCGAGCTGGAGTGGGCAGGACTTTAACAAGTTTAGGTAAAAATGCCGCTTCAAGGCGGCCGGTTAGCTCAGTTGGTTAGAGCGTGGTGCTAATAACGCCAAGGTCGCGGGTTCGATCCCCGTACGGGCCACGGGCGCACTCTTTTTTTCTTTTCCGTCCACCACGTCCGCGTGGCCTCTGCGGCCTCCCACCCAGGGACAGACAGTCCAACGTCGCTTCTGCTGAACGGTGGGTTCAGAAGCTTTACATTTTTGAAAAAAAGAAATCGCGTCCGGGCGTCCGCGGGGAGAGAGGTGCTGCCTTTCGGGACGGGTCAGCAGGGGCGACCGGAATGCCTGCCGCGCTCCGACGACCTTCTCGGGACCCCGTGCAGGCTTCCGGAGGAGCGGGCGGCGCGGGGACCGCAGGGGCTGTCCCCGGGGGACGCTCGCCGCCGCAGCCCCTTCCCTCGTCGCGTCGGGGCCCGGTCCCCGCTTGCCGCCCGGTTCGGCGCCGCGCACGAATCTTTGGGCGGAGTACCAGCTCCGCTCCCAACCCCGCGGGTTCTGCCGCGGCCCCTGCGCGGCGCGGGCGCGGTGGGGGCGGGGAGAGCCTCGGGCCGCCCCGGGTCCTAGCGCCCGCCTTATTCCGCCCCCCGCAAGATCCTCCCGGGTCTCCGCCACCTGCGGCCTCTCCGCCCTCGCACGACCCCGCAGGCTGCCAGCGCGCTCTGCTCCTCCTCCTGTTTCAGCATCGGGGGCTACCACGAAAGCGATATTAACCGTACCGATTACATAATCACGTAGGCGACGTCTCGAGCCTGGTGCCCGCCATGTAGGAGATGCTCAGCGCGCCCAAGAAAACAGGGGCTTCGCCTGTGTGCTCCGCCCTGCACACTTCGAGTCAACAACAGTGCCGAGCTCCAAGTGAAAGCCTGAGAAACCTATTTAAAAAATTAATAAAGGGTCCCTACTTTTCCATGGTATATTAATTACTATGCCCAGAGATTTGTGCAAGGACTCGACCTGGCTTTGCTGATTTCGAGGATGAAGGATACGGACATGCGCTAGAACTTGAGCGAGACCGCTCGCTGACAGCCTGCCTGGAAACGGACATCTCAGCTCCGCCCGCACCTGCCGCGAGGAGCCGGGGTTTCGACACCTTCGTGCTAGCCTGATGAGCCCTTAGTTTCTTGGATAAGGTCATAGTTTCATGTGGCCGGTAACTAACTGGGTGGATTCCCCAACTGTCCCTTTTCCACCTGTCATTGCTCACCACTGTCTTCCGGGTGTAACTCCTATTGTTGGTTTCACGTGTATGCTCTTGGGTTTCCTTTATGCGTGGATATATAAATATGAATATAAACTTTCTGGTTACACAAAATGTCACATTGTACACACTGTATTGCATTGTGTTCTTTTCACTTGTGCTCTTATATCTTGGAGGTACCATTGATCAGCATATACTGAGCTCTCAAACAGCATACTTCTATTATATATAGCAACAGAGCCTATTTTCAGTTGAGTTGGTCCAGCTAGCCAGAAATTGAATCCGAACTTTAAAATCCATTTATCCCTGATTTAGGAAGTGTACCAGTAGGGCTGGGGAGAGGGCAGGAGCAGGAACCCTTTAATTTTCTGTTACAATATGAATAAAACACTTTCTGTGTGAATTTCAAATAGTACTAAAGTAGGAACTCCAAAGCACACTGCTGATCAAAGGAAATTGATGTATAGACTTGTTCAAAGGTAATTTCCCAAAAAAGGTAAAACTAGGACTCAGAGAGATACAAAAATGAGCATGTTGTTAGACAATAAGATATTTTCAATTATTTTAGTTCACAAAAGTGAAGTCTACTAAATTGTTACAACTCACAGCATAGATTGAGGAAAGAGAGCTTTCCTAAATCTGGAAGATAGAACTCTGTAACAGCAACAGTATTCTAAACACAACAGTCACCCCTCAGTCCTCTGTAATTCTTGTTCCCCTCAATCTTGAGTTAACAATTGTAAGGGTGAATGGAAATCATTTTCTCTGATTATATAGGGAAAAGTGTCCTTCTCCCCACCCACTTCCTTGCAGTGTTTTCTTGGATATGTAGTGACTTGGAGTCCTGACTCCAATCCTCAGAACAGAGATAAATGTCTCTATGGTTGAAGTCCAGTCTTCAGTTTTTACAATGTAGATATTTCTAAGGTTGTGGGCCAAATAACCTCTAGGTATATAAAAACATACTGCCAGAATTAGGTCAGAGGTTTCTCAGGAGACTGATGGGAGACTCACAAGGTGCAGCCCTTTGCTTCTCAAGGAGATAAAGAGAAGTCAATATTCTTTCTTCACTTTTGCTGTAAATAATGAGTCAGACTTCATCATAATTTTGTCATTACTTTGGTGCTACCTTATATACACGTAAATACGGTAATACTTCATCCCAGAGTCTTTCCTTTCTTCTATTGATGAAGAAGCATCTTTCTGCTGGCGGGGTCATTTTCTTTCCCCAACACAGTGTCATGAACCCACACGCTTCTGGAGCAGAATTCTGTAAATCCAAACTCAGTAGAATGGTTAATGGTCTCAAAACGGTTGAAGCCATACCATCGGGAGGACATAACCAATTGTATCTGGCATAGTCATCTTTTCCTACTAGGCTTGGAGAGGTCTTTCTTTGTTGAAGATGAAGCAGATTGCAAGTGCTCTCCCAACAAAATGACTATACAGAGAGACAACAAAAAATTTTAAATAGTTGTGTGATTGGTTTATTACTTACAATTTTCCAAGGCAAAAGGGCTGATGAGAATTCATAACAAGAATAATGCCACTAACAAGGAATTCTGGTTGTTTCTGTGGCATGCAAAACAAGATAACAAAGCGAATCCAAAAGAAATTCTAGATAAAATAGCTGTAGACATAATGACCTATCATATTTTCAAAGAAGGTAGAAAACACCGCATCTGATTTATAGAAGTGGATGAACATAATTCCTGCAGAGGAAAAGTCTTGAAATGGACATATGCCAATCCTGAGACATCCTATTCCACAAATATACAAGTCACATAGTAAGAACATACTAGGACTGCGTCAAGAGGACAAAGCAAAGAGGTGGTAAGTCTGGAGCAGTTTCTATCTGATGAGCCCTTAGTTTCTTGGTTAAGGTCACATATCCAAGATGTGGATGTGTGGCCTGACATGTAATCTTCCTAGAAAGATAATGACTAAAACAAATTCAAGAAAGTAAGACGGGCAGATCGAAATAAACAGAAAGGCTGCTCACAAAAGGAAAAATGTTTGAGAATGAGGATATCTGGAAGTTTAAAAGCAGTTACCTTGGGTTTTAAACAGATGTATACATCAAGTTTTGAATATGGTTGTTAGCGG
>PITA01011339.1:0-67287 GCA_004023965.1 Spilogale gracilis | reverse complement strand
TTTTTTTACGATTTTATTTATTTATTTGACAGAGAGAAACACAGCCAGAGAGGGAACACAAGCAGGGGGAGTGAGAGAGGGAGAAGCAGGCTTCCCGCCGAGTAGGGAGCCCGATGTGGGGCTGGATCCCGGGTCTCCGGGATCATGAGCTGAGCCGAAGGCAGTCGCTCAACCAACTGAGCCACCCAGGAGCCCCTTATTTAGCTATTCTAATACCTATGTTGCCTAAGATTGTAATCTTTGTAATTGATTTCCTAATTCTTCCCATGTTGGGGAAGTGATGGGTCAGCTTTAATATGAGCCCTGCTGTAGATGGGCTGAGGGCAGAGATTGTAGGGTGGGTTATAGAATTGAAGACTTAGAGGTGACGACACTTGGGAATATCCAGGTGTCCAGGGAAGAAACCACTCAGAGCAGGGCTATTCCAGGATACAACTCCTTTAAGCCAAGCGGATCCAAGAAGCTTACCCATTTGGCTTCAGAGTACTCTTGGAAAAAAACTTAACACATTATAAAAATGTTGGAATTGGGTTCATTTCCTAAATAAGGATTCAGTGTCAAATAGTCCTAATTATGACCAATACTATGCAGAGAGGCTGCAAATAACAACCTCTGGTAATTTTGTTATTATAGGAAAATTCCCTTCCTGTGTTATCCAATGGGCAATGTGCTATTTTCTTTGCCCAGAACAGATCCTTAACAGGTAAACAGTAAAAATGAAGATAAACGTGCTTGATTGTGGCATCTTAAGTTCAGCATTACATAATGTTCTGTTAGGATGGATAGCCTTCTAAGAAGGTTTACACGTTGTGTGCCTGTAATTGAAGGGCAGTCGTGATCCCTGTGGCTTCTTTTTTGATAGGAAAGACCATGATGCTATGAAAGGCGGCAAGGAGGGGAGGATGAATAGGTCATGTGGCTACATGTTCCCCGGCCTATTGCCCTTTTCTCCTGGCTGTCACCACTAGATTATGTTTCTTCCATGCCCTCGCTGTTAGAGTTGGCCACCTAACTGAGTTCTAACAGAAAGGGTGAGCCTCAGCATGGAACTCACCTGGATCCCTGAATGACTTCCTGGAGCTGACTTCCCTCCGGTCAGTAAGGGTTTACCAGAGCGAAAGGTAAACACCCTTTGTGTCAAGCCTCAGGACTTTGAAGTTTATCGGATAGAGCAGGTAGAGTTATCTTAATCAATGCAGAAAAGCGATGCTGGTGAAGTGTTTCATCTTTTTTTTTGAGAACCATCCTTTCTTTTTGCCATGAGTCTGGCCTTTCGCCGAGACCGATAAAGGGCAGAGCTTGGAGGTCTGAGGAGATTTAACAGGTAAATTGGAAGTCCCCACACAAATTCTCTAGGTCAGGAGTCAGCGAACTTTTTCGCCAAAGGGCCATTGCAGTCAACTTTGACATTGTAGCATAAAAACAGCCATAGACAATATGTGACAAAATGGGCATGACTGTGCGCCAGTAAAACTTTATTTATAAGAACAGGAGGCAGGGCAGGCTAGAAGTGGCCTGTGGGCTACCATTTGCCAACACGTGCCCTCTGCGATGACCCCTGTGGGCAGAGTCCTGGCATCAACTTTTTCCAGAGTGATATTGACATACTTCTACTCAAATAAGTCAATTGGCTTATTTAACAACATACAGGCTGACCCTCAGGATCCTTCTACCAAAATTACCTTGCCAATCTTCATGTTTTTATGGTAGCCCTCAGTTAGAAGAGGTCAGATTTCCCATGTCTGTTTTCATGCTCAGGGCTGTGGTATCTGCTGATCGATACCTGGCATTGTGGGTAGTGAGAGTGTGCAGGGGATGTCAGAGAAGTGCAGAAAACAAGGAACGGAAGGAGGAGAAACAAGGATCGCATCGAGAAAGGAGGGGAGAATTCGTATTTTCTTTAAGGTTGGCTCATCCAGTTTCCAGCGTTGAAGTCTGTGTTTGCCGTTTCAAGAGAACAGAGACTGATATACGGGCAGAGAGAAAGAGCCGCAGGTTCTAACACAGACCCTCGAGTCTCCAAGTCCCCGGCCCCCTCCACCATCACTCTTTGAGCAGCCCAACTCTGGCCTCCCACTGTGGGGACTTGGGGACTTGGCGTTCCACAGCTACTGGATTGCAGATGACTTTAGCCCTAGCAGCAGAGGCCTCCACGACCCCCCAAGGGGTTCTTTCCAGGACTGAAGCCTGGAGAGCTCTCCATTTCTGATTGATTGTGGGGGTCTTACACACACAAGTGCTCTGCTCTGTTACTTTGTCACAGCCCATTATGTCAGGAAAGAGGAAACCGCTCAGCCCGTGAATCTGTGTCACTGGCACACAGGGCGTGGTGCGGTGTCGTCTCGAGCGTGGTTGTCATTGCTGCAGGACCAACAGCCATGCCAGAGTCCCCGTGCCACTGATCACCTCACAGCTCTGGCTAGTGCGGGTGTCTCCCCACTGGAGGGGGTCCTCAGGCTACACTCGGGGCAGGTCTGGATGAATTATCTGGATCCTTCCAGCAAGAGTACTGAAATGGCAGCTGAAGCCCAAGTTCCAATTGGCTGCCTTCTCGGGCTCCAACAGCCAGGATCCACGTGAAAAAAACACCTTGTCTCCCCAAGGAATGCGGGTGCTGTGTCAAAAGGTCATGGCCAAGAGCCAAAAATGCACCATGCTGACCTCCACTTCTCCTTGAGGAGTGGACCTGAAGGCCGTCCCAGGGTCTGAAGGATAGCCAGCACAAGCCTCTCTAAGCTGGCATGGGAACATGGTGGAAATGTCAGATTAACTGGGGCTTAGGGAGACATTTACCAAAACAGGAGCACGCACACCCCTCGCTTCGTCAGCATTTCCCCAGGCAAGATGAGTCAAACATTTATATTTTTACATATGCAACACACTTGCAATTTTCAACCCGGGACGATAGAAAAACTTATTGAAAATAGTTAATCAATTTTACAAAGACGCCATAGGCGGAGGCCTTTCAGACCGAGAGTTTTGAAAGTCACCTGGAGGGTACCGGTCTGACTCAGAGCTTTATGAAGGCACATTCCTAATATGGTCTCTGGGTTGCATGAAAAACAATTGGTTTGGACATGAACTGGTTTCTGTTTTTAGACTCCAGGCCTACAGTACCCTAAATAGGTTGGGGCTGTGCTGATTTTACCATTCTTTGCATTTTAGTGAGTTTTCTTGTTATTGTTTCACGTAAGTGATCTACAGAAATTGCAGATGAGTAAGAACAGAGAGGGCAAACCCACACTATACTTGACATCATTCCCCAATTCTGGGTCTGTGGCCACTCTCAGTAGTTCGTCAGCATGCTCTTTTCCTCCCAAGCCCTGGCTAATTCAGTGCTCCACAGAGTTATCAATTGACCAGGCTCTCGGTGTACACGCTGAAGCTTATTTGCTATCCCGTGATAATTCCAGAGGACATTCTAAAGTACTGCTATTTTTATGTAGCTATTTTTGTGAATTAAAGATTAATTACACAGGGATTTACTGGATGCCTCTTCAATAGCATGCCTTGTGTTAAGCATCAGGATTTCAGGGTGAACAAGAGATTCCCTCTGACCTCAGGGACTCAGGAAAGCACAGTTTTTCAAGGTCACCCCACAAGGGTTCTACAGAAAGGATGGTCCGGGAGTGCAGTGAAGGCATATTCATTCAAAAGCGAGGGGAGAGCTAGAAGGCTTCCTGGGGAAGGGATCCTGGGGCTTTCTCAAAGGACACACCCGCCGTGGTTATTCAAGTACAGCTGTCAGAAAACCAGCTTCCTAACTGGACAGCACTGTGGGGCCCCCTGAGTTCTCCTGCATACTTTCCCAAAACACACAGAAGGTCTTTGTGATTTGAGATATCCTTGCATCGCAAACCCAAAGATGAATAAATTTATAAGTGGGTTGTGTTTGTTAATCCAGTTCTGATTTTGTTGTTCTAGGCACCATGATCATTGACACGTGAGTAATTCCCTTTCTTTTTTGGACAGTACTATTTTTCTACCTTGTAGCAAGGGTAGGTTGGAATGCATTTGAAAATTAAAAATATTTTCCCCGCCAAGGCAAGATTTTTCAAGTTTGTTCACACTGAACCCTTGCAACTTATTTTATCCCTGTTTCAAGCAAATCTTGAAGGGAGGAAACAAATGGATTGTGAAACTGGAAGATGTCTCATTTTTTAATCCATTGTTTAGTGAGAGTTTAGAGCTTTCCCATAAAACATGTAGGTTGAGAAAAATTGGAAAAGATCTCTTCAAGGACTTCTCCTTGTGCTCCCTCATGTTTCAAGATGCTTCTTGTATGACGGCACATATGTCTTTATCTCTGTAAGGGGCCCTCCATGTTCAGAAGCCACGTCAAGTGAATTCATTTTGCACTAACGAGAAAACTGCCATGTACTGGCCCAAATGCTCTCTCTCCTTTCTGTTTTGGGCGGCTGAACTCTGCAACTCTCTAAAAATGTACTCTCCAAAAATTTCCAGCAGGACTTTCCCCAACATTTAAATAGTGCTTCCAGCACGGCCGGCTCTGCTTTTAGGGCATGGCCCGTGGGAAGTCAGGGACCTCAACTCTCACTTTTGTGTTAGTGGCAGACTAATCTAGTGGCAGACCAGACTATTTATGAAGGTGGGGTCAGGGTGTAGAGCAACCATAAGGGTTAGGGAGTTCCCCAGGGAGCATGATGAGTGTCGCTGTGACCATCCAGTGCCCGAAAAAGCAAGGAAAGAAAGTACGAGAGCCGGATGAGGAGGGTATCTGGAGCCAGAACCTTCTGCTGAGGAATTCGGCCTAGCTTTAGTGGTATCTTCTCTCCCCAGGAAAGGTGTCGGGGTCATAAACATTCTCCACCACTATCCAAGGTGGGGAGACCACCTTGTCTTGGTCAGCGTCCCCAGGCATGAGTACAACGGGGTGGAGAGTAGTAAATCTGGACAGGGAAATGGAAGATTCCAGCCTCGCCGTCATGTTAGCTTCTTCCCAGAGAGAAAGGCCATGACTGTAGTCTCTGTCCTTCCCCAGCCTGCCATTGTTTGGCTCTGTCCTGTGTCCATCGCCGTGGCCGGCATGTTGACACATGGCTACCATTTTATCACTGCTGTGGGCCGAAGAATGGGACCACTGGGTAGTTAGCCAAAGCAGATGCCTGTGGTTCTCTTCAGCTTCATGTGATGGGTTTTATTTTCTGTCAGGAGCTAGCCAGGGGGTTACCTAAAATCTCTGTGAGAGCACAAAGAAAGTTATCAGTGCTGAATTTAATGACTCACAAAATAAGTCATTTAACCTGTAGAGTTTTGGGAGTAGCAGTGGCCCTTTTTCTTTCTTTCTTTCTTTCTTTCTTTCTTTCTTTCTTTCTTTCTTTCTTTCTTTTTCTTTCTTTCTTGTGCCTTAATTAACAAAATTCTCAGGATATTGAGAGTTCTGCCAATACTGGACCCTCCCCATATATTTCTTGAATTTATAATTAACTGGGAATAGTCCTCCATCTTGGGCAGCCCCAGCTAACTAACCTGTCTTTCCTCTTCAGGTGGTTTTAAGAATTCTAATTCAATTGGAAATTGCTTCTTTTTAGCCTAATCAGTTGACTATCATGAACTAAATGTTTTAAGGTGCACATATGTCTAATGAACTCTGCTCTCTTTGCTCAGATTACTGAGGTAGAATGACCCTAAGGTAGAATCTTAGCAGCACCAGGAGTATTTCATCACACAGATCAGCCCACACGTGCCCTTAGGCTGAGGATCCCTGTCCACAGCTTAAATGCCTCCCCACCCCAGTCCAGTTTCCTGGGCCCAGCTGTGTACTGCTACAGTGTTTGGGTCTCAAGGATGTGAACAAACACAGAAAAAGACCTGCCATTTGGGGATAAAAACCAAAATTGAGAAGTGTTGTAGATTCAGGAATTGGACATCTACTTGGGACCCTCTTCAGGGAAGAGGAATGGGAGAGCAGAACCCATGAGGAAACAGGAAGCTGGTCAGTAGAGAGGATAATGGAACAGGTGTGTAGAGAGGAAGGTGCTATGCCAAGAAGGAGGCAGCCAGAGGAAGCAAAGTAGGAGAGAGGGTGTGTGTGTGTGTGTGTGTGTGTGTATTTGACAGAGAGATTGAGATATGGGGACCCTGACCTGTTTCTCAGACTAAGAACCTCCATTCTGCCTCCAGATTTCTAATTCTTGGCTTTGTTTTCCATGAGGCCTACTTAAGAAGGGCCCTGTCCCTCACCATAAGGCACTCCAACCAGTCTGGCCGACCTATTTCTGGGGTAGGTGACTGTCCAGCTTCAGCGGATTTTCAGAGTCCTGAGCTACTAAAGGTCAACAGCTGTGTTATTGTAAATGCTGCGGACTGCATTTTATCAGTGCCAAAGTGCACATGACACTGACAATAGCCCTTTGTTAACATTGGGGAGCCCCCAGAGCCCTAGGGTAATTCCATCACCACCCAAGTTGTGGGATGGCTTAGTGAACGGACCAGTGTACAGTAAAAAACAAACAAACAAAAACAAACAAAAAACCAAAAACAGAGAGAGAGAGAGAGAATAAAAGGGAGGAAGGAAGGGTGACATCTGGTTTCAGACCTGCCAAGACCCCTCTGCTCTTACTGAGCCTCTATCCCTGTCTTTCTGGTCCTTCGTCTCCGTATTCACTTGGCATTTTTTAAATGGAGACAAAACAGGTGATGAACACAGTATGAGTGATTCTCCCTTAAGAGAAGGAAATGTCATGCTGAGAAAAGGGAACAAATCTCAAGGGGAGCTTGTCTTGAGACCAAAAACCTGGGACGGACAGCTTATTTGGATCCTAGTTATTTCATTAGATTTATAAAGTGCCTTTGAAAAGAACAGGGTGCTCTGGGGACAAGTCAGAACATGGCAGCCCTCAGCCTCCCAAAGAGGAGAAGTCGAGATGGAAAATTGAAGGAATAGACTTTACTGAGTCAGTGATGGTAGACTCAGCCCTTGAAGTCAAAGTCAGAGAAGAAAGTTGGAGAAATTCTTGCCACTGTGCTCTGGGAGTCACCCTGAACGATTTCTCAGGAGGTTTTCGCACCATCCCTCATTGGGGATGAGAGACAACAAGACCTGGATTATGGGGCCTGGTTCATGTCCCTCCACTTACCAGCAGTGGGGCCTCGGGAAAGTTCTTTCACCACTCAGAACCTCAGTGTCCTCTTCTGTGACATGTGAGCCACAGAACACCTCCAGGACTTGATGAAAGATCCAACAAGAAGGTGAGAAGTTAGCCTCTCAAAGTACTTTAACACATCACCTCGCCCATCCAGCGGACCTTCGCGACCACCAGGGTCTCGTTGCCTTCATCCCCCACTTCAGGCTCCTGTCCACAGGTGCAGCTCCAGAGCCGTGAGATCAACCACCTCCAAAGGTTCCTTTGTTCTCCTAATACTTGCAACAAAATAATCCTCAGCATGTATTCCTTAGTGGATGCAGGGCGAAAAATGAAATTCAGGTGATAAGAAACTTACCTCCATGTATCTTCGTCTACTCCCTGGGCTCTCCATTGGCATATACACTTCATCCATTCATGAAACTTCCGTGCCTACAACGTGCTGGTCACTAAAGATTTAGCGGTGAATGAGAAGCATTTATAGTTGAAGAAGGCTGCCTGGGGCTCCGAGCCATGAATTCCAAGGATGCCTGTGTACTTCTTGGCTTTGTGTGCTTTCATCTCCCTCTTCTGCGCAACCAGCTGCCTCGACGGCCTGGGACGTATTCTGTGCAGGGACAATAGCCCACCACAGCTGTACAAGGTGCTCCCATTTTTAGATTTCTCAAAGCAAGGATGAATCTTTGCTTTTCATTTTTGCTGGCTCCTTTATGCTCCCCCTCTTATTCCCACCCTCCCTTCCCCATGGACTTCTGCCAGTCTCCTCAGAAGCGAAACCGGGAGCTATCCCCATCTCTCACTGGCTCTCGGGGTGTCCGAGGTTTGACCACCAGATGCCTTCCTGGGTCTTGCTAGTTACGATTTCCAAATTCTCCTCAGCTTCTTTCTTAACCCTTGGCTATACTTCAACTTCCCCAATGGAAGACCTTCCTTTCTCTGGACAGGGGCTGCTCTTTAATGAAAGATTCAGAAACCCAGCCGATGGTGGGTCTTAGAAGAAGGAGACACCCAACTAAAGATCAACTCTAGTGACTTGTGCAACAAAGGAGCCCGAGTGTGCCTTCTCCTGCCACTTGTCCTTTACACCCTGGATTCTAAACCCAAAGGCCCATGCTCCAATAGCTTTTATTCAATAGTTGGAACAAGATGGTCTCAAACCCATAGAGCCCAACACACTTGAACATCCATCTGTGTCCATGTGGGTCCGAAAATATATACCTTGCAATGTATGCGAGGGCAGTTAAAACCAACGGGGCTCAGACAAGCTCATTAAACATCACATGTGTCCGTATGTGTGAGTGTGGTTATGTGTATCCGTGTGGGGTATGCTTTTGCTCTGTCAGAATGAAAGATTTTATTAACGCCAACTCCCCATCCCTTCCCATTACTCCATCCTAATGACTGTTATCAGAGTTGGCCCACAGTAGCCTCAAACCTAACCAACAAGACTCACGGAGCAGAAAGATCACCTCATAAAAATCAGCAGGAAGGTGGCAAGGTGAAGCAGGCCTGCCAGGGTCCCCCTTACCACGAGGGAAGTGTCCTCTGCATACTCCTTGAGGTATAAAAATAGCCCCAGGAATGACTGAATGCTAAGCTGGCTTTCTCCCCAAACCTTATAAGTAGGCAATCAGGATTTAACGACCCACAAATTTCCAATTTTTTAGTTTATGAAAAAAAATATACATTTTTTTTAAACCTCAGTTGAGAGACTCATCTTTCACAAAAAAAAAAAAAATATTCAGTGATTTCCTCCCTCTCTTTCCGATGAGGAAAACCGGACTATTTATGCTGCATTTTAGGCTTTTTTTCATATATAATTTTTCATATAAATGCACATTTTCCCCTTCTTTCGGGGCGGAAATTTAACTTTTGTGGAAATGTGATGTGTGTTTAAATTACCAATTTCATAGGCAATATGTCTGATAATTGCGGAGAGATACTGACTTAACTTGTAGCAATGAGTTTACGTGACAAAGGGAAATCAGTTTGTTTGCGGTAAGCAGAGGAGAAGGCTCGAAACTTTACTATTTGGGAGTGGGGGGAGGTTGGGGAAGGGAGGCCCTGAAATTGCTTTTTATAATTAAAAAGGGAATCTCAGATGTTTTATATCTTGAATATTTACAATAAAACCTTTAAGTGCTTGTCAAGAGGGTAATGTGTCATTAACTGGGGACTCTGGCTCGCCTCTCCTCTCGGACATGACAGTGCAGCAGGATAAGAGAAGAGTAATTATGGTTCAGCAAGGCTGCCAGGTGTGATAAATGACTAATCAGCACGCGGGAGCCTCTGTCCTCAAAGGAGGACTATTACAGTGTTATCAGCTGCAGGCCCGGGAGGACGGGGCCCCAAACAGGGATGGGGACAGGACCTTGCGCCGAGCGGCTTGGCACGCCTCTCGTGAGCCGGTGGCTGTCTGTCGCTTAGTTTTGTCACTGGCGTCTTTGTGTAGCTGCCACCGAGGGGGGGCGGGGCGGGGGGAAGGAAACACACAGGGGCTGGAGCAATCTGCCTCGCGCTAATATTTATATAACACGCTCAGCAGCCTCCCGCGGTCCGAGCCTGGGGGGGGCCGGCTTTTCCAGGGGCGGCTTTGATGGCATAAGACCCTGCCAGGAGCCCGTTCTCCAGCATGGAGTCAGTGGGCCGTTCCAGTCCCTTACATGTGTGTTGGGTGTGAGCGTTAGTCCTAGCGTATCGGACCGCTTGCCATGCAGGAACAATGCCGAATTGTTCCCCGGGCCACATGACGGCCCAGTCCTGTCCCTGAGAACCCCAGATGCCTACCACAGCGGCACGCTAGACCCTTGTTCCGAATGTTCTTCCGCTCTGCTCAGGGTCCGAGCCCCTTGGGTTTGAGTCCTTGACTCTTTATGATCAGGAAATGTTACCTATCAGCCTGGACGGATATTAATCAAAACCCCTCTCAGACAAACTGCACTGCATTGAGTCTTTGCTCCTAAACCCTTTGTTTGTTTGCTTCTCCCAGGATGCTGAAGGATGACAAGGGAGGAGCAAGACCATTTAAGAAATAATTGCAAAAAATGTACCTCAGGAACTAGGCATCTGAGAATGAGGAGGTGCCTGATGTGAAAAGGACATATGTGTTTAAAAGGGGTAGGGGTATACTATGACACTTTTTATACAAAGGTTATTTTTATAATACTTGCATTTTTATCGGTTGACGTATTTTAACAGGGAGGCCTGACTGGAGTCACAAAAATTATGACTCTAGCACCCGAGCTCCTTATCTGACAAATGCAATACGAACGGTCTTGTTCTTATCAATGAGATCAGATTTCAAAAATGAATGCAAGACCAAGGCGTTGCTTTGTGCGCAGATAACCTTGCAGGCTCGAACTCCCAAACCAGAATAAAAGAATCCTCTAGGAAATAATGGACCAGGAAGCCCCATCGCGTCACCCTGTAATAGACAGTGGGGGGTGGAATCAAAAGGGGGAAAAAAACTCATTTCATCTCAGTTAATGGCAGGGAAACGAAGGCACAGAAGGACTTTCTTCAGAGCGGAGCTGGTGCGACAGAGACCGGGGTTTCGCCGTGTCATGCACCATTTGCCTTTGCACTGGGGCTCTTTTCAGGAACTGTGAAGCCATTATTATAATGTGAAAAAGGTGTAAAGAAATACTCCCTTCTGGACACTGGAAGGGCAAATGAGGTGCAAGCCTTTTTTTCTTTTCTTTTCTTTTTTATCTTCTTTTGCTTCTTCTTCTCTTTTTTCCCCTCCTTTCAGTCTCTCTTCTTTGCCTTAATGCACAATGTGCTCAGAAAGTATTCGAGTCCCCCTGGTAAGAATGCTGAAGGATGCCAGGGAGTTCGCTGTGCCCTCAGATAAACAGTTAGTCTTGGCTCTGCTCTCCCGCTTTTGTGAGTTCGCCGGCTGGAAAGTAGCACAAGTATGTTCTGACCTCAGCTCCTCTCTGCTGACATTATTTTCGGAGAAGAAATTTCAAAGCCCAAGACCCATCCTTGCTCTAAGTGTGTCACAGGGACGAGGGACGGGGGTGTCGGAAGTGTGGTGGCCAGCCTCGGTTCTTCTGTAACCCAACCAAGAAGGGTCCTCATGGGCTGGGCTGCTTTCCTTGGGGCAGGGCACAGAATGGAAAGATGAAAAGAAAGGCTTTCTTTTTTGGTCCTCGGCTGTACTAAAAATGACCTCCTTCTTCATGGTGCTGATGGGCAAGCCAAATTCTTTTGTAAATTATGGATCCCAGGTTGGGACTTGGAAGCTGATTAAAATGAGCTTTTCTCTAACTGAACAATGAATATGGCTACTACCATCTTAAAAGGAGAGAGAAAGAGAGAGAAGAGAGACTGAGAGAGAGAGAGAGAGAGAGAGACGGAGCGTGTGCCAAAGAAAAAAATTATAAAGCTCCTCACTGGCTTGTTCCTCTGTGGTTCTCGGGGACAGCAAGATGACATAGACAGCCAGCATTTGATTCTCAGGACTGCTAAAGTGTGAAGAACAGCAGTGACATTCTAGTCTTCAATAAATCACTATAAAAATGTTTATGAACCCTGCAATTTACTGTCTTTTAAATGCAAATTGAAAGGGGCACCATTGCAAGTGTAAAGGAGACCTGGGGTGGCCTGCAGGAATTATAAAATGTTGCAATAGGTTTTGGAGATTGTATGATCTCAAATGGGACCATTTCCAAATGATTTTGCTTTCATACATCTGTGACAGTTGGGCTAATTTATTAACGAGATTGCTGTGAATTGCAGGGAGGTGGAGGCTGGCAGAGCCTTCAACAGTGGCTTTGAATGAATGACATTTTCATTTCACTGAAGGAAGAGGGAAAACTGGTGATTCAGAATCCAGCTCCCGAAAGTTGTTTTGGACAAAATGAAATTAGAACATGGTCCCTTCGGTGGAAGTCAGCTCGTGCACAGACTTTTTTTTTTTTTTTTAATGAAATCTCTCTTCAGAAAGTTGAAGAAGCTAGAAGAGGTAACCCTGTGAAGGGCAGAATTTAGCCATCCTAAAACAGCAAGAGAGACCCCCACATCACTCCTTCCTAGATGAGTGCTCACTAAAAGGCAAATCTTGCTTTAGGGTTTGGTCACCCTGGGGATATTTTTCCACCTTCGTAGTGAGTGCTGGCAGAAGAGTGGAGAAGGTGTGACAGAGTACTGTTCCAAGGCCAAGGTCACTTCTTCTGCATCATGTTATCTCGGCCAGACCTTTATACTTGACCCCCAAGTTCCCCACCTGTAAAACTCTTTCCTCTGAGTTTGCTGTGAGCCAACACATATGGAAATCGCTTAGCACAGGGCCAGACCCCTGTGCACGGACCCCTAACAGCTCCGTTTTCCCCCTTCTCCTATCTCCCCACCACTTTCCAGTCTCCCTACCTAATGCGCAGCGAGGGGAGAAGATGAAGAGATGATGATGAGTTTACATCAAGACATGGGATCGTATTCAGGTGACCTCCCTTCCTAGAGATTCTGTGTGTGTCACATCCCCCAGATGTGAATCCGGCAAATATGCACAGGTACAGTGAAAGAAAGTAAACAGCCCATGAAAACAGGCTGCTCTGCAGTTCTCCCGACTGTTCTTCCCTCTCTCCCCCCCGTCTGCTGTGGAAAACCCCCAAAGTAGGCAGTGTTTATAGAGCCATTGCTTGCAAAACATTCCCCCGTCCTCCACCATATGTGCCGGGAGTGCTGCGGAGCTCTGTCCTCACTTGCTGCTCCCGCAAAAAGCATTTTGCTTGTTTTCAAACACAAGTGTCTCACGCAGATCGAAGGGCGAGGAGTGGATCTGTTCGCCTTGGCAGCCCTTGCTCAAATGTGCATCTCTGGCAAGCCCGGTCTGCTCGGAGCGCTGCCGCAGCGCGGGCTGTCGAATTCCGAAGTCATTATACCATCTGTCTTTCCACTCTTCTGCTCTTCAGTGTAGGCATATGTTCGAAGGGTTTGTGGGTATGAAGGGAAGCGCTTTTTTCCAGGGGATGAGGGGGAGGAGGATGCCCGTTCCTGCCTACTTCTCCAAAGAACCTTTCCATACTAAACTGAAATACATTTTAAAGGATTCCAAAGTGAGTGCTCCTAACAAGAAATTTTGCCTTATGGGGTCATCTCCTGGAAAAAACATCTAGATCAAAGCTCTGGAGACAATATACCTTTTGTGTTTATAGTAATCAGGGAGAAGCATGGTTTGAATTTGTTGTCATTTTTATTCTGGTAGTATTCAACAGTTTTTTGGTTGTTTTTTTTTTTTTTTTTTAAAGTAGGTTCGCTATCTCTGTATGTCCATATGGACCCTGACCTTGCCATACCAGGTTTTTATTTTATTTTTAACTTTCATGGCCCTTTGTTCTTTCTGGCTTTCACCTGAAGAATGGTATGTATATACAATGGTGCCTAGAAAATTGACTCTTGTGTTACTGATCACACCAGGAAGCCTGATGTGCGGGGGATTTGTACTCGTATTTATTTCTTCCTTTCCCTTCTGTCCCCTCCCCTCCTTCTCCTTCCCTTCCCTTTCCTACCCATCCCATCTTTTTTATTATTATTATCATTCCCCTAGAAGGAATATGCAGGCAGGCGTGAGGGAGGATAGCCCTGGTAAGGCCAACTGGGCATGGAATGAGGACGGAAATACATTTTCTGTGCACATTTCACGCCGCCTTCCTGGGAATTTCTGGATGCTTTGCAGCCTAATGCTTAGCCTCCAAATTTCTTTAAGAAAAATTGCACAATGTGAGTAAAATGGGGACATCTTTCCTGTGCTAGTACCCCACAACGTGTTGGAACACATGTCAGTTCGCTGTCTATTATCCAAATTGCTGGCTCTCTCTGCCTTCTCTGAGCTCCTTCATGAAGCATCGTGGATTTTTATGCTTGTCCTTGGGCCTAGAGCAGAGCCTGCTACCCACACAGTAAGTGCCCCTCATGTGTTTGTGGAATGAGCTGGCCGAAGCTCATGATTTTAAAGACTTTTCTAAGGAGAGACTCAGACAGGAACATAGAAATAGAGGTGATTAAGCACTGGGGTTAATTCCAGAGTCCTTCTGCTTTCAAATCTTGGCTTTACAAACCATAAGCTGGGTGCTGTCTGGCCAGTTAATATAGTTAAGCCTCAGTTTCCTAGTGCATACAATGGTTATAATAATACCTCCTTCATCCAGAACTCATGGCGAGGGTGAGATGATTCAATGTGATAGGAAATTGCCCAGCACCGTGCTCAGCATAAATGAAGAGCTCTTTAATTGTGATCGATAGATAACATACTCCCCCTTGAAATGTGGAAGCAGGTCTTGCTTCAATTGAAGTACCTTTTGAAAGCACCAATCTGATCTTGACCTTAGGACATGTCTCTGAAATTCTCTCACGTTAGCATTTCTGAAATCCGAGCACATCTCCAAGTCCGTATTAGCCTGGCAGCAGCGATGTGAGGTTTGCCATCCCCTTTGCATTCGCAAACATCCACAGCACCAGCCAGCACTGGAACCTGGAGGCCGGGTGCCACTGGCTTTGGAGAAGATCCCAGGGGTAATGCCAAAGCACCTGCCTTTCCAGGAACCAAAGGGTTATTGGGGTAGAGGGGCAGGTGAGTCTGGCACCGTGTGGGAAGCAAATGCAGATTTTACTACTTAAGGTGGCTGAAGAGCCAGCTCAATGGCCCACCATCACTGGCTTTTCCCTTTTTTATAAGATTTGTCCAAGAAAGGTAGCATCACTCATGCTTTCAGCGGCACAGACTGTGACCGCACGTAGAGAAGCACGGCATCAGTGACTCGGAGTTGAAACATTATTCAAGGGAGAGAGACCTTTACTTAGTGTAAAGATATTTTAGGAAGGCCTTATCGTTTGTTCCTTACTTTTACTTATCTTTTTATTGTACACAGAAGGGTTAATCTATGACAAAAATGGAGGTCTAATTATGTCTAAAAAAGTTCTTGCAATAAGTAAAAAAGAAGTCTAAGTGGTAAGGAAGCATTGTGCCATATTTTAATTGGCAGCATTTTTTCTCCTTGGTGGAAAATAAATAGTGCCATCTACAATCTCAGGTTCAGTAAAATACAGTATCTTATCTCCAGATGGAAATATTGAAAGAGTTTCTTTGTGCCTTTGGGGTAAGAACCAGAATTCCTCGTGTGGCCGGCCAGGCTCTCCAGGCAGCTCACCTCTGCAGATCCCCCTCCAGCACCAGGCCCCCACCCCCCAGTCCTGGGGTTCCACCGCTACGTCCACACCGCACATCATCAAACCCAAACCTCACCTCACAGGGCTCTCCTCTGCCTGGAACAGTCTTCTTCCTTCTCTCTCCTTAGATCCCATCTGAGGCCGCCAGGAGAATGCCTCCAAAGATATTGACATCTTAATCCCCAGGACCTAGGACCCTGGGAGATCCTGGGGCAAATGGGAAATTAAGGTTGCAGAATGGAATTAAAGTGCCGGTCAGCTGAGCTTAAAATTAGGAGATTTCCCTGGGTT
Organism: Spilogale gracilis; assembly: GCA_004023965.1. Lineage (NCBI taxonomy): Eukaryota > Metazoa > Chordata > Mammalia > Carnivora > Mephitidae > Spilogale > Spilogale gracilis. The sequence goes on along the minus strand of PITA01011339.1, from coordinate 51,721 downwards.
ATCCAACTAGGTCCACTTTAATCCCCAGTTTCCTTAAAGAGGGAAGGAGGAGGCAGAGGAGTCATCACCAGTTAGATGTCAGAGGGTAAAAGACACACGGCCTGCGGTTGCCATCTTTGAAGGCAGAGGAAGGGGCCACGAACTATGGGATGCAGGTGGCCTCTAGAAGCTGAAAAAGACAGAAAATGAACTCCCCCCACCCCCAACCCAGAACCTCCAGAAGGGAACACAGCCCTGCTGACAGTGGGGCTGCAGCCCAATGAGACCCATTTTAGACTCCCGACCTCTGGCACTGTAGGAGAATTAATTTGTGTCGTTTTAAGCCACTAAGTTTGGGACAATTCATCAGAGCAGCCACAGGAAAACGATGGGCCGTCTGAAAGCCCCTTCCTCGGGGGTTCTACTCCAGCCTCCCCCAGTGGCTCTCAGAGCGCCTCAAGCCTGTCCTCTATCCCACCCTCAAGGTTTGTCATCTCACAGTTATTTGTGTGATTATTAATACCTTCTCCACCATCAGACTGTCTCCCCTGTGAAAGCCGGTATAGTTTATGTTTCACTGTGATAGCTCCATAGCCCCAGAGCCGAAGAAGACCTCAGCATTTGTAGAATGAGTGAATGAATGAATGAATGAGTGAGTGAATGAATGCATGCATGCATGGTGGAGTCCATGAACATGATCATTACTTAGTCCCCAGGAGAAAGGAGGGCAAGCTGCTGCCAGCGGTGGTCCAGCGTGTGCACCCCACATCCGGTGCCCGCGAGGGGGCTGGGGTCTGGTCTGCTGCTGAGCACCCTTCTGGATACGGAGCGAAGGGGATGTCGTCCCTAACCCGGTCCGGTTAGACCCAGGCTGGCAGCAGTGCCTCCTCGCCCAAGACAAAGGCCTCCCCCACAAAACACACACACAAATCTAGCACACAACCAGCTGCCGCCCTTCTCTTGCCCCCACCCAGTCTCAGCGGGGGAGTCAAGCTGAATATTTCTTTAAGGGATGCTGTTGAGTTTCTTCTGGTGGAGTGAAGGATTTGTAGCAAAACGCAGCATGTAACTTGAGTGTTCTGTGAAGCCAGATATCGGTGCCAAGCTAAATTTGTGTGTGCAGCTTCTGTTTAAGGCAATTATATAGTGTGTAATACCCAGTAGAGAAATTAAGCCCAAGTACATTTTGCCCATAGAGATTATCCTCTCAGTTGGATTTATTTTAAACAAGTTTTGCCCCTTATACATTAAGGTGCATGCAATAAATCACTTATGTAATAAACTACACTATATTATGTGGGGAAAAAATGTGAGCCAAGGTAGGGGGAGAGGCTGGAGCCAGGCCTCAGGCAGGAAGGGCGGGAGAGAGGGGGAAGCATGGAGGGAGGGGGCGTTCAGCAGCAGGAGGCTGGAAGGGGTACCGTGGCCGCCCCTCCCCGGCACAGCTCAGGACGCTGCTGGAGGGAGTCGCTTATGTAATAATTGCGGCTCCAGAGAAGTTACAGAGCCTGTCTTTCTAGAACAGCCTAGCCTCTTGGCCTCTCTTAATCACCAGTGAGTCTGGAGGGAGCGAGACAGATGTAGGATTTTATTAACAAGGAGAAAGTGGGGAGAGGTTGTGATAAGGGGCCTGGAGTGATCTCCAGCCACCAGATTTTGGGCTGATCTAGGAACTAATACAAGACATCCAGTCAAATATGGACCTGAGATGAACGATGAATGACTTTTAGTATAAGTATATCCTGTGAATGTTGGGGACATACTGTACTAACAAAGGATTCGTTGTTGTTCTGGAATTCAGATGTCCCTGGGCGTTTGTATTTTTGTTGGGGAAATCTAACAACTCTTACCCTAGCGGAACTAACAATGATAACATTATTACAGCAGAGAGACTATTTTGAGCTTTTACACGATGTAGCCCCCTGTTTAGTGCTTCACATGCCTGGTTTAGTTTACTCCTCACAAGCAAATTAGGACAGTGGCGCTGTGTTCATACCCATTTCACAGAGGAGTAAACTGAGGTTTATAGAGGTTCAACCACACGCCAGTATCTCTCCGTCTGTAAGGGGAAAGACCTAAACTTCACACCGAGGCCATCTGGCTCCAAATTGTGGGCCCATAATCACAAAGTTATATGACCTCTTCTAGATGCTGATTTGAAAAATAACTTGACGAAACACACCAAGGGAGACTGCCTCTTCTCCTTAGAGCAGAAACATGGTAGAGTTCACCGATCCATGCTGATCAGGGAAGAAAAACGGTATCGCTCCGAAAATCATTTAAAAACTTCCTGCAGCGCGCCTGGCTCGCCACGGAGAGCCGGCCACAGGGCCACGGAGCACACGTCAGGAAGGAGATCGCACAGACCCCACTCTCCTGCCGAAGAACCTCCTTCCAGAACCTTCCTCTGCAGAGAGCAAAGGGAAACCACACTCCAATTTACATGTTTGTCATTCTCTAACTTTGAGAGCCCACTAAAACCGAGTGCTTAGTAAGAATCAGACATGGATGAGCTGCTTGTAATTTATGATTTAATGCAGCATCGTGTAAAAATAGGCAGTGGCTCTGAAAGGCAATCACATCCTATTGTCACCAGGAACGGGAGGAACGGGGACGTGATCTGACATTTGCTGACAGCCCGCTCCGTAACCGGAATCTTACATCCACACGCTCATTTCATCTCTCTGTTATCCGTGTGGGGCCTCTCTCATTTATCTGTGGCCGAGAAACGAAGGGCCCAGCCATGCCCTGGCTTAGAACAACAGCTGTTTTATGAGATACCACGATTTTCCAGGTCAGAACTTCAGGTAAGGCTGTGCTGATTAAATCTTCTGCTCCACATGCCATTGGGGTCACTTAGTGGTGCCCAGGTGACAGGACGGCTGGTCTAGATGGTCCTAGATGGTTCTTCTCACATGCCCAGTGCCTTGTCAGCCTAGCAGGGAAGGGTGAGCTCAGCGTGCTGGGATTCCTGGAAGGCAGCTGTCCCAGCCACACCCGCAGAAGTTGGATGACTTTTCCGACCTGGCCTCAGAAGTCATGGAGGGGGTCACTCCCACTGCACACCGTTGGGGGAAACTGTCACCTCTGTACTTCATGGGGAAGGCAGTCCCATACCCACCAGATTCAAAGGGAAGGACATAGGCTCTGCTTCTTGATAAGAGGAGTGTTGAAGAAAATGTGGTCAGATTTTAGAACTGTCATGGGATCTCTGCCCTTTGCTCTTTCCTTTGCTTAAAAAAAAAGAAAAAAAGAAAAAAGAAAAGCTCTCCTATATCTCTGCATCGCTGGGTACTTCTCGCCTCTAAAACTCTTTCCCGTGTTCCTATTTTCAAGTCAACTATTGAGCAACCATAATTCCATCTGTGACCTTCATCTCCCTCTGCCTGGTGACCTCACATATCCAGAGGTTCTGGGAATGAGGATGTAGATTTGCCGGGGGGGCAGCTGGGGGGGGGGCGGCATTCTTCTGCCATCCATAGGCACTCTGTTAGCTCCTCAAAAGTGCATCCACACTAAATGTGCCCCACCATCAACATGCCCCGGCTTCCTGGGCCCCTACATGATTGTTCACACACCAGTGGCATTATCTTTACCATCTCTCTACCCACATCAGACAATTCCTGGAGATGCGGTCCTTAGTTTCGTGTTGCTCACTGGCTGTGGTCTCCCAGCTCGTGCGTGGAGCTGCATCAAGCACTCAGACAACTCTTCATGTGTAGTTGTTGAGCGGCTACAAGTGCCCCAGGCAATACTGAACGGTGAGCAATGCCATGGATGCTACCTCCTCCAAGGAGAATTCCTGGGATAACAGAGAGTCTATTCATGTCTGCTGGGCAGACTTGAATCTCTCTAATTTTCCACTGGCACAGGAGTGTAGGAACAGAGCCAAAGAGCACATGAGGGCAGGAAAGGCTGCGGTCGGTGGCAGACCCTGTTAGCAGTGGCCTCTCAGCCAGGGTCTGCTGGTTTTCATTACAGCCCTGGTATGGGAAAGGACACTGTGTGACTGTGGGCACGCGTCAGCATTCCCATCCCTCCGGATCCCCCGCACTTGCGTGTTCCTCTTCCCTCTTAAATACCTTTTTGAAGCCCTTATGTTCAGTCCGCCCCAACTTCTGTTTATACTGGTGCAGAGTGAGGGCTGCTCAGATTCTGGGACTTTGACAGGAAGGTATTAAATGTATTTTGAAAATACTTGAAAGTCCAGCTGTGTATGTTTTAGTTTTATATTTAGCCTTAAATTAGAGACTCCATATACCTCAAGTAATAAAAAGGCACAGCAGGGACTTGCATTTCCCTTATGTTTGCCGGGGCCATGCACCTAGGTGAGATTTCATTTGTAACTTTTTTTTTTTTTATTTGATCGGTTGTTTAATTCCACAGTTTAATTCTGGCCTTTGTGCTTTTAGAGGTCTCCTCTTGTGTTTCAGAAAGTAGTTATTGTTGTTTTTCCTGTCACATGGATTTAATAAAAAGCAAAGGGAGCAGGGAGGGGAAGGAGGACGTACAGGTTTGCAGCTTTCCATACCAGACCCTGGGCTGGGCACATGGCGCGGCTAATTCTCACCTCACCCTTTTGAAGAAGGAGACTGGGTCCCAGCAAGACCTGAAGCTCCCACCTTTCGCTGGTGTTCACTTTGGTTGAATGCCCTCTTGCTCTCGGCCTGTGGACCCGACCTTGTGCTTCCTGACATCACCTCCTCCCTCCAGCGAAGGTCCCCAGGAGCCTGCTCCAGGCCGAAGTCCAAGACTGCTTGCTGACCCACGGAGGAGAAGGACCACGTGATTCCCAGCATCACTTAGTACCCAAGCTGAAGGACAAAGTCATGGGAACAGTGTAGCCTTTAGCCAAGGATGAGGCACAGTGTGTGAGTTTCCTTAGGGCTGCTTTCGCAAAGTGCCACAGAGTAGCCGGCTTCAAACAATGGAGATTTATTGTCTTTCAGTTTGGGAGGCTGCAAAGGCCAGATGGAGGTGCTGGCAGGGCCGCGCTCTCCCTCAGAAAATCCTAGCAGAGACTTCTTCCTCGAGTCTGGTGTTTCCCAGCCGTCCTTGCTCTTTTGTGGCTTGTATATACAGCCCTTCAAGTGATCGTGAGCACTCTGTTAGTCTTCTATTGCTGCTGTAACAAATGATCACAAGTTTAGTCCTGCAAACGACCCAGATTTATTATCCTGCAGGTCCCTGTGGCAAAGGTCCAACCTAAGTCTCAAGGCAGAGATCAGAGGTGTGGTCAAAGCTCTGTTCCTTCTGGAGACCCTGGGGAGAATCTCTTCTCTTGTCTCCCACGTGGCTCAGGGCCCCCTTCTTTCATGCTCAAAGCCAGGGACGTGGGGCTGAGGCCTTCCCGCACTGACATCGTTCTGGCTCTCTCTTTAGATTCCCTCTTTCACTTTTAAAGACCTTTGTGATTGCATGGGGCCTACTGGATAATCCAGGATAGTCTTCCCATTTTAAAATCAGCTCATCAGCCCATAATTCCATCTGTGATCTTAATTTCCCTTTACCTGGTAACCTAACATATCTGCAGGTTCTTGCAATTAGGTTGTAGGCATCTTTTGGGGGGCCGTGATTCGCCTTCCACAGGCGCCTTGTCACCTGCCAGGCCCTGTGCTAAGGAGAGATGATACAGCAGTAAATGGTACCGGCAAGGCCCCTGTGCTCATGAAGCTTGTGTTCTAGTGAGAATGAAGGGCGTTGAAGAGGTCAGCAAGCAAATACTGTAATTACAGAAAGTGTGAGTGGTATGGGTGAAAGAAAAAAAAAGTGTCATGATGGAGAATCATGATGGGAAGGACTCACATAAATAGAGTAATCAGGGAAAGCTTACTGATGAACCCTAAAGCATGAAAAAGGGCCCATCATGTGAAGAACTGGGAAAAGGTATTCCAGGTGGAAGGAACAGCAAATACAGTGGCCCTACGGCCTTTAGAAAAATCATGCCGGCTTCCTTCTATAGAATACATGGCAGAAGGTGAGTGAGGATGAGTGGTTAGAGCTGTTGCAGTGATCCAGGAAAGAGATGACAAAGGCCTTGGAGAGCAGGTTGAATCATAGTACCCAAGGATAGTGGGGCCCTAATCCCTGTGCTATAGTAAAAGGGCATTTTTATTTTTAAGATTTTATTATTTATTCATGAGAGAAAGAGAGAGGCAGAGGGAGAAACAGGCTCCCTGCAGAACAGGGAGCCCAATGTGGGACTTGATCCCAGGACCCCAGGATCCTGACCTGAGCTGAAGGCAGATCCTTAGCTGACTAAGCCACCCAGGCCCCTGGAAGGGCATTTTTAGATGTGATTCAGTTAAGGATCTTGAGATGGGAAGGTGGTCTGGGGGGGCCCTAAATGTACTCACAAGGTCCTCATAACAGAGGAAGGTTTAACCACAGAATTAGCAAATGTGATGACAGAGGCAGGAGGCTGGAGCCACTGAGGCGGGAGCCATGGGCACAAGAAGATGGGTGGCCTCCATCAGCAGGGAAAGGTGAGGGGACTGAGTCTCCCTTAGGGCCTCCAGAAGGAAGTGGCCCGGCCTGCGCCTTCACTCTAGCCCACTGGAACCGGCTTCAGCCTTCTGGCCCCTGGCACTCGAAGAGTTCTTGTGTTACTTTCAGCAGCTGTGTGGTGATTTGTCCAGGCAGCCCTTGGAAACTCATCCGTCCTGCTGAGGACATGCTGTGGGACAGACAGGACAGGTCCTTGGTCCTTGGCGGGGGGGGACATGGTCCCGCTGGGGTATGGGGAGAATGCAGAGACAGAGGACTCAGGCTGAGACTATGGTTCCTACTTGGGTGACTGGATGAAGAATATGGTGTTAATGAGAGAAAGAGAAGCAGAGGGAGGAACGAGAGCTTGCTCTGGGGTGTGTTGAGATTGAGCGAACGGTTAAGGCCTAGCAGACTCTGGACATGTGAACCTGGAGCTCAGTGGGTTTGAGCTGAAGAGCCAGCATCAAGCCCAGGGCCTGGAAACTTTAGGCACTCACGGGCCGAATGAATCAAGGAGTCATTGAATGAATCGATGAATGAATGAACAATTAGAATTAATGTGGGAATCCTCTGGGAATGGTGGGGGCTGGCACTATCAAATCGGATAAGAATATTCAGAGGCCTGATATTTTGGTTCATGTTTCTGCTTAAAAATATTTCCCTGAATCCTTGTCTTATTTAAAGGAAATTTCACTTTGGCCTTACTCTACCTGCATACCCCTATGAGTTTTGTCCTCCGGGGATGCCATCCTACAACCTCCTCCTATCCCCCAGCCGATGGGGCGCCACCTGTAGACATTGGCAGTTTCTGGGCTGGACGATGCCAAGAGAAGCCAGTGCAATCATCAACATGCAGGAACTTTAGTTAATAAGCTAATAAGCCTTTAGAAATTACTATATGCTGAAACCTCACTGTAAAGTTAATGGAAAGGGAGATAATCCTGGATGGTCCTGTTATCAGATGAGGAAACAGACATAGTCAGCTCACTTGCCCAGGATCCCATCGCTGCTCAGTGACAAAACCAGGATGTGAATTGACAGCTCTTTCCAGGATACACAAGCTATTTAATATTTATCATCTTACTAATAATAGTACAGAAAGTAAATCATAGTAACAACTGCCCCTTGTTAGTGCCTCGGTATTCCAGGCTCTTACCAAGCACTCTGTATGCAGATGATTCCTCCCAAGAACCTTAGGAGCTTGTCACTTTCAGTGTATTATCTACCTGTTGCCACCCAGCAAATGGCCACGTATATATTGTCCAGTAGTCCCGCGGGCCGGAAGCACAGGGCCAGCCTCGCTGTGTCTTCCTCTAACGGTCTCAGGAGGCTGAAATCCAAGTGTCGGCCAGGGCTGGGGGCTTCTCAGAGAATTGTGGTTGTTGACAGAAGCCATTTCTTCGTGACAGTAGGGCTGTGGTCTGCAAGTTCCTGCTGGCTGTTGGCTGGGGCTGCCGTCAGCTCTAGGGGCTGTCCCCAGGTTCTGGCCATGTGGCCTTTTCCACAGAAGCTCTCACAACATTTGCATCTTCTACACCACAGGGGAATCTGAATTCTCCCCTGGAGGAGGGCCCATTTCCTTTATGGGGTTCACCTGATTAAGTCAGGCCCACCCAAGATCGTCTCCCTTCCGATCCACTCAAAGCCAGCTACTTTGGGACCTTAATTACGTGCATGGAATCTCTTCCTTGTTGAACAGGTTAATCCAGTTGTGGGAGCAAGCCATCCCATAATATTCATAGATCCTGTCCACACTCCAAAAAACTACAAAGGTGTGTATCTTAGGATGTGGGAATCTTGGAGGCCGTCTTGGGATCCTGCCAACCATAGTCCATGAAATTCCCACTTCACAGATGTTGAAACTGAGACTTAGATATATGGTGCAGCTTGCCCAAGGGCACAGAAGGACAGAGCTGGGATTCAGGTCTGGGCCCACCGACTCAGGAGCCGTGCTTCCAAGCCTAGGCTGTACCACCATCACACACTCGCCCCCCCAGCCTTCACCTGAAGGTGTTGAGCCTGCTACTTCCAGAGAAGTGCAGGGAGCTGCGTGGATCCCAGGCTTTGTCCTCCAGCTCCACCGGGTTCCACCTGCGTCCCTGGAGCAGAAGGGAACTGAACGGGCGCCAGCATCTTTAAATGGAGCCATATTTGTACAATGAGCAGCACGTGCACAAAAAGGCAAGCCGAAAATGTCCACGACCTTCTGAAAGTGGAATGACGTGGCCAGGTATTGAGTCAGCCCTGTGATGCTAATGCAATCCTCCCAATTCGGGGTCAGAGTCATTCCTCATTAAACACATTTTAACTTGATCACAAACAAATCTCGTACTATTGTAGAGGAATCAAAGGAACTGGCCGAGAGGGTGGTCGCTATCAGCAGCCACTTGCTCTCCCAGACTGAAGAGATGATCACCTTACCACCCACTCACTGTGTGACTATTTGGAGCTGCTTAAAGGAAGCAGGAGTGCGATGTGAGTGCCGATGTGCTTGAATGTTATAAAGGATTTGAGCTCAGAGCCTGGAAGTTTGTCCCACTGTTTGCAGATGAACGAGGGGCTTCCAGAATCCATGCAGCGGGGGCTGCTGCTTCGTGGTGTTCTGACTCCAGTGCCCAAACATGCAGATCCACACTGATCTCTAACTGGGTCTTAAGAACTGTGCCAGGAGCTGGCAGGAACATGATGAGCTGTAAGGAAACTCAGGGCCTGCCCTCGAGGGGGGCGGGTCTTTCATGCTAGGCATCGATCAGATGGCCATGCAAAGACACATGCTGTTACAAGTAGGGCACAGCTGTGAAGGAGAGATACACGGAAGACTATACCTAATAGGAGAGTTGTGACCTTGTCTGGGAAGGTTGTTGGAGAAAATGAGGCATGAACCGATTGAGCTCTACCATTGCTCAGCTTAAGAGAGGAGTTAGATTATTTGTCTAACATGTGACCTTGGACAAGGCATTGAGCCTCTGTGAACCTCAGTTTCCTCTTCAGAAGAAAATGTAACGAAAGAATAATGGGTCTTTAGCATGCTGAGTATTAAACAAGCTTTTCTCCCTGCAAAGGCTGACCCAGCCATCCATTCTTGTTTTTGTCCTCAACACCCTCTTATGTGTCTTCTCTACTTTACTGATGCCTACCCTAAATCAATCAGTCAATCTGTCCATGAAGCACATGCCTGTTTATGAGTCTGGCTTCCCTACGAGGCTTTATTGAGCACCTATTGTGTGAGGAACTGGGCACTTAGAGATGAGAAGAATGCCCAGAACAGAGGGACCACAGCATCAGAGGGTGGCTTGTGCTGAGAGGGGGTTCCCCCCAGCACTGGGGTATAGGAAGCGACCAGGGCTCTTAATGAGGCATGTGGGAGGACACGATCTTCAGCCAGAGACCCACAGGCCTGCATTTGCTCATCGGGAAGCAGGGCCTGGCCGCAGAGAAGGGTCTGGGATGGATCCATGAGTGACAGCAGGCAATGCCCCCAGCCAGGCGAGCTTCCAGAGAACAAAGGAGATAAAGCACCCACTTTGGGGTGGAGCAAAGCAGCAGGAGACAGTGTATGAGAAGGTGTTGAGTGTTACGGGAAAAACTGGTCAAGGCAGGGGAGCAGGCATTGTATCTGCTCAGCAGCTGCCCAGGGCAGTCTCCCATGAGGGAGGTTTGAGGGGGCAGCGGCAGGCCGGCAGGAACTCTACAGGGGCCTGGGAGGAGGCTTCCTGGTGGAGGGGACACGGAGCCGAGGTTCCCCAGAGGAAGCAGACCGCAGGGTTGGAGGACAGTCTTCGGGCCTCGGGAGTGGGGAATGTGGAGACAGAGTGGCTGGGCTTTTGCCTTGAGAGAAAGAGTTGGAGACGTGGGAGAGCTCTGCCTAGGAGGGCCGCCACACCAGCTTGTGATCCTCTCTTCTCTCGATACGTAAATATGTCTTCATACGTCTGTGTACATAGGATGCTGCATGTTTGCATACAATGCGTATGGTTATACATTTTGTGCATACACATTTTTCGTCAAACCCTCGAAAGTTGCAGATTCCCTAACACTTGAACTCGACATTGCCTAGCAGGCATCTCCTAAGAGCACACACCTCCGTCCACATAACCGTTGCACACCCACAAGGCCATTATTGCACCCCGGAGAACCAGCACTATCCCAGTAATATCTAATGCAGTCTGTATTCGACTTTCCACCATTGTCCCCCGTCCATCCCCTACAGCTCCTGTTCCGGCTTGATTCAGAGCCCAGCTGAGAAGCACACTGCATTCAGGTTTTACACCCCTCCATTCCTTCTTTACCCAGAACTATTTCTTGGCTGTCGTCCCGGCCTCATGACCTTGGCCTTTTGGAGGAGTTCAGGGCCCTTCTGGCTCCTGTTTGAGAAGAAACCTGGGCTGCTAGCGGGGACAGGAGGCTTCCACACTGCTCCTGGCCAGTGCCGTCCAGTGGGACGTGCTGTGTGCTAGGCACCTCGCTTCTCTGCACACACCGCTGAGCCACAACGTGCCCACCCCCGGGGTCTGTTCCACCTGCAGGCTCTGTTGGGGAGTGGGGATCCGAGAGACCCACCCTCAACCTCATCCGGTCCCTCCTGGTTCTAATACCTCTTATGTGTTGTTTTTTTTTTTTTCTTTCCTCTTTTACTATGTTCTTTTCTTGAGTCAAACACAGGTCCTCTGTGATGTAACTCAAAGCCCAGGCATCTGTGACCAGGTCGTCATACGCGCGCACATACATGACGAGGGGGACGTTGCTTATTATATGGTTTTCCGCCTGGACCCACCACTCTCAGCCCAACTGCAAAGGGCTAAATCTTGCAGCCAGCAACTGGGTCCCTTCTACCCATGGAGCTGGGTTTGCATCACAGGATGCATGAATCCACCCAAGTTTACTTGGAGAGCAGATCTGAGATCAGGTGGGAATTCCCAGAAGCAAAGCAATTGCAGGCTCATTTGTTACTGTTATTAACTCATCTCTTTCTATGTTTCTTTTATCCATATTGCCTACTACCTGGGGAAGGTAGGGGTCCTCCCTATTCTTCGTCTCGTTCTCGTGCTGCCTCCCTCCTAGGGTTTGCAATCACGTCTTTCTTATTTGGTTTCTGGGTTTGCTGACATGAGCATCAGAAACACCTCCTCCCCAGAGAGGAGGACTCTCCAGAATCTGTCAGGACTCTTCCTCTCTTCCCTTTGTCAGCTGGCCGACGATGTGCTTCTCGGGCAGTGACGTAGAGGTCATCCGTCACTGAGAGTGGCTGGGAAGCAAAGCCGTAGCCTCCATAGCCTCGATTCAGCTGGAGTTGGGTCTTTGAGCTGACATGCAATGAGGTCTCTTTCTGGGAAGGGATGAGCCTGTTTAAGGAAGGCCCTGGGTTTTGTCAAGTTTGAAAGGTTTTCAGCATCTTCCCGAGGTGGTGGTCGTGGGAGGGGTTGTTATGACACATCGGTTTGGAGAACGCGATGCCCGAGTCGTGATTTATACCAAAAGATCCTTTCCTGGGGAGGGTTCCGCTAGCAGGCGGGCGCTGAGACATTATTAATGCTTTCCTGTTTTCTATTGTCCCTGAATGGAAAAACACTTTGGAGCCCTTAAATTTTCTCAAGATGTCTATGTTTTCCTGGATCATCCTTCAATTTTCCATGGTATGAAAAAATGTAAATGCTGCTACATTTGGTTCAGGGAATCTGGCAGTTGCTGCAAATCCTTTTAAGATTTGCAGTCCCACAGATGCTTTCACCTGGAGAATCCCCGACTTGGCAAAAACAACCCAATTCCCAGCCATTGCTTTTCCAGCAACTACTGAATTCTCGAGACTTTGCATACATTATTGATCGCACTTTACAGCTTTCCTTCAAAGGAGATGTTACTGTCCTAATTCTAGGAAAAGTTCAGTACCAAAATTAAGTCATTTTCCCATGAGTGTACAGCTAGGAAGCGGGTTCCAATCCAGTTTGGGCTGATTCCAAGGCTCCCGGTTTTACTTTCATTCCTTCTTTTGTTCAGTGTACATTTCTCCAATTCTCTTTTACAAGTACTTATCCGCACCAACTGTTCCAGGAAGCATTTATTTAGTGAACAGCTGTGTACCACACTCACCTTTCAGTGATCAAAGACAGAAAAGCAGAGAACTGATGACCAAGCACGACATGCTAGGAGCTGCCACTTCCTGTCGTCCAGGACCTCTGTCCCCCAAAGGTTGATGTGTAAGAGGCCATTGGACATTTCTGTTCAGTTGTCTGCAATTTATGGTGGGATTTTCACAGTGTGGAGTTCTTCCCCTGGGTTTCTATTGTAGTTTGGATATAAGCTTAGGCCCTAGAGGTGGTATAGGGAATGAATCACATAAGGTGCCTGACTTCATGCACCTTCCAGCTAAGGGGTAAAAGCAAAACTTTGGAGTCAAACTTTCTCTGCAAAATTCCAGTTTTATCAGTTTTTCCCAGCTGTGTGATCTTCAGCAACTTATCTGGTTTTCCTTGAAAAAAAATTTTTTTTTTAAATTAGTAACAGTATTCTCCTTTCAAGGGGCTTTGCATGTTCAAGAGTTAACCTGACTACCATCTGCAGAATGGGTTTTCGGTAAATATTAAAGTCTTGATTGCTTTTCCCTCCGGTGAGCAGTTGCTTTTCTGAGAGAAATGCCACACCACATGGATTGGGAAGGTGCCTCCAGGAAAAAGCCTATCTCACTCAGCTCAGGGGCTGCTGGTTGGATTCGGCTTGTCATCTCTAGCAAAAGCTGGAAACACAGCGCACGGCTAGATTTTTCTCTCTTCCGGGCTCTTTTTAATCCTCTGATTAAGCTAACAGTCACATCCAAGAGGCCCGGAATGGCTGAGAGAGGAAGGTTCTGCCGACAGAAACGGAGGGTTTCTCCACCACCTTCTAATGCGATGGGGGTTATTAAATGTCATTAGAGATTCTCTCCTGCATTCTGATCGAAACTGCTTTTCTCGAAAAGTGTAGACACATCTCGTGGTCCCTCACTTTCCCATGAGCAAGAACTCCCTTTTCTGAATTTTCCTCTTTCCAGCTTCCCAGGTCCTTCTTGGCCCAACCAGTATCTCTTAGAAGACAGCCTCACCTCCTGCTTCTTAAAGAAGACTGAAGTCCTGTGAGCTGGATTTTCTTGAAGTCCCCAGTTCCCATCTTTGTATCTTTTCTCATTGTCTGATCGTTTTGTGTTCCAAAATTGGCGCTTCAACCTCTGAGCTTGTTTTCATCCCATGTCATGCCCAACCCACCTCTATCCCAAGGAATCCCTGGTTGATGCATATGCCTTCTGAAGTAGTGGGTCTGTCACCTTCCTTTTGACATTTGGAGTAACCCAAACAGCTACCTTCAGTACCTTGAAATGGATATGATGGGTTGTATGCTTCTTCTAAAGTGGCACTTTGTCTTAGAAACATGGAGTTTGGATCAGGCCCTGGTGAGTGTTACTCCCAAAGCTTCATTAGAAAGAATGCGGTGGACTCCGGCATTCACCGTCAGCTAGATCATTTGCTTCTGTGTTATCTAGCTGTGATAGCTATCCATCCACTCCTCCTGTGCCGTAGTCCGCAAAAACTGGAGGTGGCCCAGAGCTGGAATCAGCAAACTGTTTCTATACAGGGCCAAAAAGTATATGTTTCAGACTTGGCAGGCCATATGGTATTTGTTGAAACTGCTCAGCCTTGAAGTACAAAAATATCTCTATACAACACATAAATTAGTGAGCAAGGCTGTGTCTCAATAAAACTTTATTTATGGGCACTGAAATTTGATTTTTATGTGTCAAGAGATTAGTTCTTCTTTTGATTTTTTTTTTTGTAAAGCCCTTTTTAAAAAGCCTTTGAGTCTTTCCATGATTATAAGTTTTTATTTGGATACCCCACCCCTTATTTGCAGAGTAAATCATTGGTAGTTATACATAAACAGGTTGGTGAGCTAGACTTGGCCTCTGAGACATAGTATGCTGAAGCCTGGCCAAGGGGGCTAATAAGCAGAGGTGTAGTAAAACATACATAAAAATAAAAACCAAGCAATAGTACAATGAAACACATATTTTCAGGCCAGAGTATCCAAAAAGATTATGCATTTGAAGTAAAGATTTGACTCTGAGTTTCCTGGTAGTCAAAGCAAAAAGGGAAACAAAATCACTTACATCATTTACTGGCCATTAGGGCAAAAAAAAAAAAAAAAGTCAATTCTTCATGGAAGGTTGAGGTACCATGGCCTTCTGGGTTGAACATGGTAAAGCAATTTGATTTCCTTATCTGTTATTGAGCCCCCATTTATTTTGCCCACACCAAGGCTAGTCTCAGAGTATTTGCTCTACTATGTAAAATCAACAATCAGCCATTTTCTGGCCATTGTAATGGTGTAAATTATATCTGACGGTTGTTAATCAAATACCTAGTCATGCTTTGGAGCTAAAGCCAAATAGTGCTCCATAAACATTATGATTTGTCGGTAATCAATGTGATTTGTATAATTTGTGAGTGATCAGATACTTTATCCAAAAGCAGATTATTGATGTCCATGCCTATCTTGGGAGAAATTGCCACTTGGTCTGTGTCTACACAGAACCCAAGAGAAGAAGAGATTTGACAATGCTCTGATTAATTGAATCAGTGGTTTGGGGGAGTGGGCTGTCTGTATTGATCCAATTAAATAGATAATTGTCAGAATTGAGGTCATGTCTATAGACACCACCGTTTCAAAGCCAAAGAGATTGTTTCAAATATATAATGCTCATCCAATCAATGGTGGCTGCCTCCTCCACATGAAATCAACCAGAAAGTGATTGATTCTATAGAGCTATAAACCAGGGTCTTCCTATTTCCAGCAGATGGTTATATGCTAAATACAGTGCTTTGAATTTTTTGTTCCCCATAGACCCGAGGGCAGTGATTTATTATGCAATAAGGGGGATGAAAATATTCAAATCAAAAGTTGGAATGACACAAGACTCCAAATAATCCCTTTTCGGGGAGGGGGGAAAGAACCCCAAAAAGTAGGCAAGCAGTATTCTTGTCTTTGAGCTACATGAGTATATTGGATAAGCAACAGGGACGCTGGACTCTCTCAGAGAGTGATGGTACACTGAAGGGCAGACTTTAGCTCCTGGTTAGTGGTCAAATAGGAAAAAGGACAAAAAAAAAAAAAGAGTAGAAGGCTTGACTTTAATTTCCATATCAGATTTGAAACGCAGCCTCTAAATCACTGACTGGTGATTTTAGGCAAGTTAGGCAACCTCTCCGATCCTCAGTGTTCTCTCATCCACCTAATGAGGGTAGACTTACTCAGTCTTTGGGCAGCTGTGTCTACACCCAGCACACAGTCAAGATTGGTTACCCTGACACTTCTCTACTGACCCCCACTGAAGAAAGGAACCGGTCGCTCACATTTCTCATCTGAGACACCATAAGCCAGCCATTCTTACCTGGTGTGGCCATCAGCATCCGCTGGTCAGCTGATAAATGCCTACCACCTGCCAGCTGTGTCACAGTGAGCAATAACTTCATTTCTGCGCCTCAGTTTCTTCTTCTGTAAAGTGGAGATGGCAATGCCCACCGTAGGGTAATAAGGAAGATTAAATGCATCGGTAATATAGGCGGAGCGTTAAGACAGGCCGGACCCATAGAAACTGATATATAAATGCTCCTTATTGTTATCATCCTTTGTGTTAGTGAATTATTGTTCTAGTTTGCTGGGGAGAGAGAGAGAGAGAGAGAGAGAGAGAGAGAGAGAGAGAGAGATGGGACACTCCAGGCAAATGAGATAATAAGATTAATAGACCAAAGAGCGGGGGGGAGGTGCTATAATGGAAGCTCTCTGCAGATAGCAGGGAGGGGTGTCTGTGCCTAAATTCACGCTCTCCACACACGCCAAGTAGATCCTTCTTTGTGCCCACCATTTTGGAATCTCTCTGAAAATTAGTGGCCCCTTTTGGGTTTGGTGTATTTAATTCTACCACAAACGGATAGAAAGCAGGTAGCCTGCAGTTTATAGATTCTTTTTAAGTGAAGGAATATGTTAATGAGCTTAGCTTGACAAGGAGCTAAGGGGATTTTTGACATCAAATGGTAGGTAACTAAATAGGTCACCCCCGGTTGTTTACAAGGATAGAAGACCAAGGGGATACAGACCTTCAGAAATTTGTTCTCAGGGAGGGCAGAAGATGTGTTTGGGGTTTTATTGTTGTTGTTGTCGTCGTTCAGTTCAAAGTTGTGTCTCTAATGTTGGTCCAGGGCTCAGCGCATAGAAGGCATTTATTGTACACTTGCGGAAGGGAGGGAGGGAGGGGAAATGCCATGTCTATAAGGACAATGAAAAGGCATCCTACACATCTGTGTGTGTAGAATTCGCTTTCAGGCACTTTGACTTCCTTTAATCTATACATTTGTGAGTTTCTGGGTGTCAGCTGGGTAATCAGTACTGGTTGCCAAGAAGAGGGGTGCGCCATCCCTGCTCTGGAGAAGCAAACACTCTATTCAGGGTTCTTCACTTCTTTGAGCCACAGACAACCTTGGGCCCCTATTGGGACCTGTAGACTGCTTCTCAGAACAATTGTTTTATTTTTTTTCTAGAATGATATTTTTAAGTGCATAATATAAAATACATAGGATCAGGGATGCCCGGATGGCTCAAATGGTTACGCATCTGCCTTTAGCTCAGGTCATGATCTCCTGGTCTTGGGATCGAGCTCTCCATCAGGCTCCCTGCTTAGCGGAGAGTCTGTTTCTTCCTCTCTTTCTGCCTTCCCTCCGCCTTCCAAATGAATAAATGAAACATTAAAAAAAATAAAATACAAAGGATCACAAAGGCAACCAATTATATTGAAATATAATCATCCAAATATTAAAACATGTGATCTAATAATACATGTTCTTCCTAATTAACCCGTTAAATAACTCATCTAGTGGAGGGTCCATTAACTGCTAATTATCAAAGTAGTGGTTGAAAATGATATTTTGAGATATCATCTGCAACCCCCATATCATATGAAAACATCCGTGGTTTCTACAGTGACAAGCTCACATATGTCCCTTGTGTCATGTTGCCCACATGAGGGAAGCAGGACATTCCCATCAGGGGTTAGTGAAATAAAGACCTGGAGTTTTGTCCAGCCCGGGACACCCTCTCTCCCTAGAACTGCGCCCACGGACAGTCAAGGGAAGGACCCTGCCCCAGCGTGTGCGGGTTTCATGACCACAGAGTGGTGGAATCTGGCAAGAGATGTCAGTACAAAAGGGCAGGACGAGGGTCCCTGAGCCAGAAGCACCCGGGGGCAATGCCGGCACCTGCGTCCCCCATTCTCCGAAAACAAATGCCCATGTCAGGGTCTCACCACCCGTACATAGTAGGTGTTTCGTCCACAGAACAGCTGTGACAGATCGGGGGGGCAGGGGAGAGAGGCAGGTGGCAGGTGTCCCCCGGGCAGGGAGACTCTCGGGTGCCGAGGAGCAGGGAGCACTCGACTTTTGCCAGAGAATGAAGGAGGGGAGGACAGGGTGGGGACAGCCATAAGTATGAGGGCTGGAGCTTCAGTCTGTCCTGTTTCTGGTGCACGCAGATGGCCAGTCTCTGGGCTACTCTGCTTCCTGGGAGGGGGCTGAGGCGGGGTAGGGCCAGAGAAGCTTCTGGCAATCGGCTCCACAGTGGCCCCGATCAGTATCAGGCCTGTTGGCGTGTCTGTAATTTCTTGGACATGCCCCCGTAGCTAGTAAATAAAGCTGTCTACTTTAAATTTTGTCCCAGCGTCCTTTTACAGCCTTTCCTCCTAGGAGCTGAGTCCCATTATATTCCGAAAGCATATGTTCCCGACGATTGTTCCTTCTCTTTCCAATAATATCTTTGCAGGACAAAGAGGGATGGGGAAGGGAACACACTTTCAGGATGTCAGTCCCAGTTTTAATTACAAGTGTTCGT
The DNA here is from genome assembly GCA_004023965.1 of Spilogale gracilis. NCBI lineage: Eukaryota > Metazoa > Chordata > Mammalia > Carnivora > Mephitidae > Spilogale > Spilogale gracilis. Next base: position 33,349 of record PITA01011339.1, on the reverse strand, counting down.
GGTTGTGGCATTCATGTAATTGGGGGGCTGATTTATGCCAGATAATAAGCCCTGATGTGAGGGGCTGGAGCCCAAGGCAGGGTGGAGGGAGCGGCAAGCAGAGGCAGCAGCTCCCCCCACCAAGCCCGGAACCAGGGCGGCACATGTCAGCGGCTTTTCTCAGAAGCCTGCAGGGACTGGGGTGGGGGTGGGGGGGCAGAGCGGGGGAGACGCCACAGGGCTGGCTCTGGAGACACAGTCCCTGCTCTGCACTTGCTGGCTTTGTGACCTTTCGGCAAGGTATTTCCCTTCCCTGAGCATCAATTTCCTCATCTGAAAAAACACATCTGATCCTAATACCTGTGGCTTGGGGAGGGGGGGGTTGGAGGATTCACTAGGATAATCTAAATAAAGAGTTTATCATCATGCCTGGTAGATAGCAAGCGCTCACTGCAGTTGACTTATTGAAAAAGTAATAATAACCCCTGCAAGAACCACAATAATCACAGCAACAACAATCATGTTCAACTATGCATTCAGTTTAAGAAGAGGGAATGTGACCCGGGGGCTTTTTTCATTAGATATATGGCACACACTTGACCTAATGGAAAGCTTGAAAGCAATTGGATAGGAACACAACCGTCCATCTTCTTGAAGCCTCCCGAGCAGCGTAATACAAGAATTATTGTTCTCTCTTTGCATTTATGCATTGCATTTCTCTGTTGGCTCCGAATGCTTTATAGGGCACCGATCAGACTCTAGCATTCTCTCAGTATAGACTCCAAGAGAAATGAGGCATGTGCATGATTTCCTTGAGTAATTTCCTCAGTGGTGCCTTGGGGTTCCGGAGGCCACAGGAGCGGCACGCTCATCCCAGAGTGCTCGGGCTGTCCAGCGTGATTGCTGACTGCAACACTGGACTCTCAGAGCGGAGCGTCCCGTGCAGCCTGGGCAGGCCAGCGACCGTTGGGCATTAAACAACAGCGGCAATAAGAAGGAATGAGTTACTGATGCACACTACAACACGGATGAGCCTCGGAAACATTACGCTGAATGAAAGAAGCCAGAAGGAAAAGACTGTATGTTAGGTGATTCTGCGTGGGCAGAAGGTTCAGAGGAGGCAAATCCATGAACAGAAAGTCAACTACTGGTTGCCAGGGGCTGGGGCCACAGGGGAGACGGGGCGCAACTGCTAATGGAAAGGGCATTTCTTTTGGGGGTGGTGAGAATGTTCTGGAATGAGATAGTGGTGTTCTTGTACGACCTTATGAATACATTAAAAACTCCTGAATGTTACAAGAATGAATTTTATGGCATGTAAATTATGTCTCCGTTTTTTGGGTTTTGTTTTTGTTTTCTGAGGGCACGCATGGAGGAGCCTATGAAAGCCGGCGCTCCTAATCCTAAGAAATGCCCCTAAATCGTAAATGCTGAAAGGGCCCCTGCAGACGGGTTGCAGGTCCTGGGAGACCTGAACACACGCCGGGTGTGTGTACATGTTTGTGTACCTGTGCTCTTGGCAGCTAACTGGTCGTTGAGCCCCTGCCACCACAGGGGGGGCCCTGAGTGCAGTACTCGTGTCCATTGGACAGGAAGCCCCCCTTGGGGCGAGGCCCCAGAACCCGCCATCTGGGAGCTTCCGGGGGCAGTGCCTGAATTATCAAGGGCAGTGAGCCCCCCATTTCTTTAGCCCTGTGTCTTCCTGAGGGAGGAGTCACCTCCTGAGCAAACCCAGGCGTGACAGGAGGCTGGGAAGAGCCAGCAGGAAGGCTGGGGCCCCAACTGGTTATGAAATGAGCCTTTTGTCAACTTGTAGGGGCATTGCTCGCAGGTGAGGAGAGCAGAGCCCACGACCGGGAGGATCTTGTCTTCCTGCTGGCGAGAGGGGAGACAGGATCTCTCCACTTCACTCCCCTTCCCCAAGGGCAGTGAGCAGGCACAGAGGGTTTTTTGAGTAGAGTAATGATACAATCGGATTTTTTCCCCACAAGGATGATGTCACTGGCCGTGGGGACAGGAAGATGAGTTGGGAAGTCTTTCAGTTGTTGGCCAAGGCCGGAACTACTTAAGTAGCACACTGGGCGAGTGGTGGCTCCCAGAAGATATGTCTATTCAAAACTGTGGATGGGACCTTGTTTAGAGAAAGGGTCTTTTTAGATGTAATTAAGCTAAGGATCTCAGTGAAATCATCTTGCATTAACTGCATGGGTCCCAAATCCAATCGCACATGTCATCATAGAGATAGAAGGGGAAAAGGCATAGAGAAAGCCATTCGAGGACAGAGGCAGGGACTAGAGTGATGTGTCTTCAAGACACAGAGTGTTGATTGCCAGAAGCCAGGAGAGAGGCATGGAACCGGGTCTCCCTCAGAGCCTTCCAACGGAACTCACCTCTCCCACACCTTGGTTTTAGACTCATGGCCTTGAGACTCTGAGAGAATCCATTTCTTTTGCTTTAAGCCACCACACAGCCCCAGGAAATAAGACATCCCTAATGGGATTCCCCACATCCATTCTAGTGACCCTCTAACCCTCATCCACCTTGTTGCCCTTTTTAAAACACCATCCTAATCATGTTAACCCTCCAATCCTCTCTACATTTTCTCATTCCCTTTAAGATAGTAACCCAAATCTTTCTTTTCAATCCTTTCTGTTTTCTGTGCTTCAGTTACCTGCCATTCATCAGCTCCTACCTACCACAGGGCCTTTGCACATCCCCTGCCTGGGACACTCTTTCCCCTGCACCATCCTACTGATCCTTCAATCTCAACCAGAATGTTATGTCTTCTGAGATGCCCTCCCAGACTTGCCTGGCCAGGGCAGCTTCCATCGCTATGGGCTCTCTTGTAACCATGTTTTTGCTTCTACCATTTATTCCAGCCTGTAGTTATATACTTAGTCCTGTGATCCTTGATCAATGTCCGTCTTCTGCTGCAGACAGCAGTCTCCATCCAGAACGAATGGCGCATGCTTTCACACACCATCCTACCTCCAGGAGGGGTACAACCTGGGCACATAGTAGGCTCTCAGTTAAAGTTTGATGACCACTGAGTGAATAAAGATGGGTCATGGTAATAAATATGGTGGCCATATTTCATATAGCTTCTATGGGAGGTGAAAAACCCTAACTTTCTCCATAGCATTATAATTGTTTCCTTCTTGCATTAAATGAGTGGGAAGGAGCAAGGCCATTCTTTGGTAATCTATCCTGTAGACCTCCCTCCTTCCCATTTTACACCTAGTCTATTGATGCTAAGAAGAGCCTTCCACTGAGCAAAGACACATAACTTTGGTCTGTTTATCATTTTGAACAACCCGATCCCCCATCCTGGAGAGCATTTAGTTCCGTTCAGCAGCTGTCTGTCTTAGGGACCTGTGGCCTGATTTCTTGCGATCTGCACATCTCCTTTTGAATCATGTGGATTTGATCATTGCTTCGAGCCAGGCTTTCAAAAGGAATACCACTGGAACGGTATTTATGTCCTCATTGCTTCACCAGAGATAAGTCATATGTCATGCCCTGATGGCAGAAAAGCAGTATTTCTCCAAACGGTGTTGTGGTTTTCTGGTATCGTCTAAAGACCCCCGAACGGATGCAGGGTAAGACACATAAGACACCGCGTGTCTTAGAGTTAGGACAAAGTTGCATCTCAGTGTTGGAGTAGAGGTAGGTAGTCCGCTTGATTCTCCTTTGTGTCCTCACTCCTTGGCACAGAGTCTTGGCACAGAAAGAGTTCGTCTGTGGTGTTTTCCTAGCCCACCAATGAGCTCCTGTACTGAAGAGCTAACGGAAAAGCCCAGAATGTAGGCTAACAATTCACCACCGGCTCTTGCTGCCTTCCCAGCTTCTCTTCCTCTCTCCCTCACTCCGTTGTTCCTTTCTTCCTTCCTCTCTCTGGCCCTCCCTTCTCAGCTCACTGATCTTTCTCTGATATTTTTGTTCTGCATTAACAGGTTTTGTGTGTGTGTGTGTGTGTGTGTGTGTGTGTGTGTGTGTGTGTGTGTTTTATTATGCTTCATTTTGTCTTTCCTCGGGCATTACACATATGCCCCCAATGGAAAACAAACTAAATAAATCCATAGTCTCAACTTCTTTTCCCCAAGATTAGGTTCAGAGTTTAATTTTTTCTAATGTTATCTGGACAATTACATTCACTTTCTCGCACAGATGCAGGCAAATGGTTTTCCGATTTTAAAAGGCCAATTACAGTCTGTGAGAACTTGTGAGAGGTCACGTCAGTTTCCTAAGCTGCAGGAAAGATGCCCCCATGTAAGTGTAGAGCCTCCATCAGGGAAGTGAGGAGGTGACCACCCACATACCGTGTGCTTGAACCTTAGAGTACAAAGAACATTCCCCATGTCCTCAAAAAAACAAGCACAAGCTTTGCAGGCTCTCAGCCTTTGCCTCAGTCTCTCTTTCTGTCTCTCTATAAAAGATACATTGAGGATGACCTGCCAAAGGATTGATTAGCCTGGAAACATATTTTAAATGATTCAGCTGGACAGACAAGTCAGCCAAGGTATCTCAGGATGGCAGCAAGATAAACAGATTTGGTCCAAGAAGAATGGAGGCCACATGTGGAGGCCCCAGGCGGGGGCTCTGGGCGCAGATGCGCTGGGGAACCACGTCCCATCCATTGTAGCTGGCCCAGCTCCGTTCCACATCTTTGACCTTTCCTGCGAGAACTGGACGGTTCTCACATCCTCAGCTGTGAGATGGAAAAAAGACGCACATTAGCCCCTGAGAAAAAGGCATCCAGTCCAAATGCCCTCCTAATTTCCCCAGGACACCCCGGCAACCCAGAATGGCCAGTGGCACCGTTGTCAAAACAACTGTGAAGTCTTACAGGGTTTGGATGAATATGTTTATTTAATTATAACTCATCTGAAACTGGACTGTTTTGGAAGTGAAGGATGTTGAAAATGGAACAGGGTACTCTGTAAACTTAGGTCAAAGCAAAGTCGAGAAAAACCAGTGTTCCTTTGTCGATGGCTGTTTTCCCATTTGTTAGGGCACTATATTTTTATACGAAGTTGACATTTCTAACATTAGTGAGAAATCACTTGTCCTTTAAACTGTAGGCATTGATGGACTTAATTATGCTTTTCAACAAGATTTTGCATATGTAGTATTTCCATTTAGAGCTTCCAGGAATCTCAATTATTAATTCCGCTGTGGATTTACTGGTCTTTTGACTCTCTGTTTAGTATAAAGATCGTAGATTCCTCCAACACTGTTTGCTGTCCTCAGATTTCAGTAGTGCTTTAAACCAAACAGGAAGTCCAAAATGAAGCATAAATGCACACAGTCATTTTAGTGGTGTTGTAAGGCCAAGAGCCTGCACGTTTTATAACTTCTTTATAATCCCGATGATGGGTAAGCAACTGCTGTGAACTCCTGGGATAAGCAGGAGTCCGCCTCGGCCCCATAATCCAACGAGACAGTTGTTTGTGATGTTATATGACCGAAAATTAGCATCTGCCCAAAAGACGCTATTTATAAAAGTAAACTGTTACAAATGGAGCTTAGCGTTAACCAAAACTTTATGAATAAGTAATGAAGTCTAATCTTCTGTTATTATAGCCGTTGTTTAAAAGCACATGTCTGCCAGGCCCCTGGAATGATTTTGTATGACTTGGGAAAACCTTTCTGGTACTCCTTTTCGTCTTTCTAATGGTGACTTTATTACTCCTTCCTGATGGTGTCCCTCCTCCGGTGCAGGCACAGGCCTCTGCAAAGCAAGCTGAGGGCTGCAGTCCTCGCACATCTCTACACTGTCCCCAAGTCGACCCAGCACTTACCCCAAAGTGTTCACCAGCCCGCCCTTTGATGTTCGTGGGTGAATCCCATTGGCTGCGATGGATTAAGGTCCTCACGGAAACTCCACCCCAAAGGCTGTGACTCAGGGCAGAGCATGATTGTGCAGTGGGTCACAGCAGCTCACTGAAGAGGGCTGGCTGTATGCATCGGCTTGTAGGTCTTCTTTCTCCAAAGACTGAACATGCATCCGGCTACAAATGTGTGGATGGCTTGGAAGGATGGTGTGCTGGGGTCCTAGCGCTTTGGCCCAGGACATGCTGGCCCCAGGACCTTTTCCTGCCTGGACATTCGCATCATTAACAGACACCGTGCCAGCTAGATGTCAGCGAAGCGTCCAGCAGGAAGATGTATCAACACTAGGGCTTCTTTAAATTGTGAAGGGCAGCTCTCAAGTTAGGTAGTAGAGTTCGTCCTCTCTTCGGGGGGCATCTAAGCTTGCAGGAGTTTCTCAGCTGGATCTGCCATCTCCAGAAGGCCCACACATGGGGTTGTGCATCGTGGGTAACTCCATGGGGGACACGCGTGGTGCCGACCAGCGCACTGCATGGCTGTCTCCGCCCCAACAGTGCCGTCCTCATACAGTCTTTCAGAGCCTCTAGGGACCTTCTTTTGCTTTGGACCTTCTGAGTTTGTCCACATAATCAAAGTCTTTCAATGTATCCATGTGGACTGGAGAAAGGGATTCTTCTGATTTCCTTGGAATTCCATATCCCAGTGTTTCTCAAAACTTCAGATAAATTCATGGTTACCAGTCCAGAGAGAAAGAGAAGTTGTGGGATTGAGTCCTAGACTGCATTTATCTGGATGTAAATGAGATTGATCTTTGTTTTGGTCTTTGTTTTAATTGTGATGAAATCTACAAACAGAACATAACCAGCTTGGCCATCAGACATAAAGCACATTCACCCTGGTGTCCACTCATCACCCCCTCTGTCTCTGGGCCAGAACAGTTGATCTTCCCCAACTGAAACTCTGTGTCCACTATAAACAGAAGTCCTTGTGTCTCCCTCCCCCCAGCCCCTGCCAACCGCCATTCTACTCTCTGTCACGATGACTGTGACTACTCTAGGTAACACATACAAGCAGAGTCATAAAATATTTGACCTTTTGTGACTGGCGTATTTTACCAAGCGTAATATCCGTAGGATTCGTCTATGTTCTAGACTTCTACCTTTTGAAGCAGAACCTTGAGATTGAGGATTGTCTTTTCCAGATGTGACTGGCCCAGGTCAACAGGGACACGGGAATTTGGCAGCATTGACAGGCCTCGCCAAGGGGCTATTTGGGGGACCTCCAATTTAGTCTTGCAGAAGGTAGATTAGGTAGGAAGAGCCAGTAGCCACCTCCTAACTGTGGCCAAGCCCATGCGGTCTGCCCATGGGGGCTGGTGGTAATGGGGTATGGATGGAATGTCTTTTATTATGCACTCTTGACATTTTTTATATTAATCTTTATTCTCTCCCATCTATAATACTTCCCACACACCACACTAAAGGGATATTTTCAGCATTAATTCTCCTAAAAAGCCTCATGCCCAATGTAAAAATATTTCACTGTCTCAGAAAAAGGCACTCTGTATAAATGAAAAGCACCATTATTAGTAATGACAATAATATTTCTGACATCCATTTGGACATTCTATATGTTTTGATAGAATTACATAAATAATGAAATTGTATGCAAAATATCAGAATGCAAAAGCCATTTTCTCCGAGGTGTGCTCTGCTGCTCTCATTTGTCTTGAGCAGCCGCATGTTCTTTGGGCTCTGTTCAGACATGCTGCTCTCTTTAATATCCCGTCCCCTGACTTCACCGAACGATCGTAAGACTGGCTTCCCCAATGCCCAGGGCTTCATTCCCAGATATTTGTTCTGGTGTGGGATGACTATCCTTTCCTGGATTTTCCCAAAGGCATTTATCTTTTCAATATCAAGCATACTGAATGATTTTGTGTCATTTTCTTTTAAAAAAAAAAAAAGACATTTAATTATTTAAAAACAAAAATGCTTCTCTCAGAGCATACCTGTCGGACTCTCAGCACGCGCTTACTCGAATGCCATAAATTACATGGAGGAATTATTCTTTGTATCACTAAACATACCTTCCATTTTCCTTGGAAGTCTATTAGGCTAGGCATGGTCTTTTAAATTATTATTTTAAAGATAAAATAGAATGGAACTACAGCATTAAATATACTTTGTAAATAGGCTGCTAGTGGGCTTATTGAGAGACAAAAAAGATAATATAATCAGAAGGAAAATCACCTATAACTTATGAATGGTTCACTGTATTGCTGGTTATTTTAACTAGTCAATGTTTTGTGAATTGAACATTTACTCTAATATCCAGAAAAATAAAACAAATGAATTATAAAACAAAAGGAACACCCTATAATCCTCTCATCCCAGCACCATTCCATGTTTACATGTACCCTAAGTAATACTGACTAGGGGCACGGTACTTTTTCAAAAACCAAAATCAGTTTGCTTTTCTAGAATCATGGGCCCTGGCTATCTATCCAAAATCCCCATTTCTTCTTAACCCTTCCTTTCCTTTCTTGTAGTAGGGAGATCCAGGAGAATTCCAGACTGTCTAGAATATATAGCGAGACTCAAAAGGCTGACCCTCAGAAGGTGACCAAGAGAGCCATGCTAAAGAATGGGGAATGGGGACAGGTCTCTTGGTTTTGATTCATCCATAAGTTGAAGTTATGCCCCAGGCTGTTCCTTAAATATCTTATGCTTGGGAGTGAAGGAGTGTATGGGGCCAAGAGGTCACAACTTCTTTTTCTTTTCTTTTCTTTTCTTTTTTTTTAAGATTTTATTTATTTCTTTGACAGAGAGATCACAAGTAGACAGAGGGGCAGGGAGAGAGAGAGGAGGAAGCAGGCTCCCTGCCGAGCAGAGAGCCTGACTCGCGCCTCCATCCCAGGCCCCTGAGATCATGACCTGAGGCGAACTCAGAGGCTTTACCCCACTGAGCCACCCAGGCACCCAGGAGGTCAGAGCTTCTTAAAGAAGTCTCCAGGGACTGTTCCAGGAGCCGGAAGGTCATGCACATATGCCCACCAGTGTCCCTTAGCTTTTTGCTTGGAGAGATAGGTGGGTAAGAATCTGTCTTCTCCTCTTGATCCTGGAAGCCTGCTTCAGGTTCATGAAGGCCTACTTCATGTTGAGCTGTTGAGACTGCTGCCTGCTTCTTTTCCCGTCTTCCCCCTTGCCAGTTCCCCTTTGCCAGCTCGCAGGCTGTCCTTCTGGTAGCCCTAAGATTCCCTGGATTTAAAAATTAGGCAATTCCTTGACTCAGCATTCTCCCTCCTCTGCTGTTTTCTCAAACATCACATCCCCTACAGCGGTCCCTAACCCTCCTTGACAGCCACATCAGGGGGCTCACTCTTTGCCCAGACTCCCACCAGATAGTGCCCATCAGATGGTACTCTTTTTGCTCAAAAACCCAAAATCATCACTCTTCCTGAATTAGTGAGACAATGCCCTTCATTTTCAACTTTGCAATTTAAGTACCAGTCTTGTCCCACAGAATTATTGCCAATTGATCTCCGTATAAATGTCTGGGTTTTCTGCATTATTAATGATGTGCTAGGCTTTTGACAAGCCTTTCTTTGGTGCAGCCTGCTTGGAGCAGTGACTATGGAAGAACCAGCGTCAGGGCCTCCCTGTCCAAATTCCTGGAGACTTCGACTTAATGGGGACAAAGAGACAAATGATACACCTCGGTGTCTCCCTGTAGGAAAGGCTTACCACCTCCATTATATTGGCAGTGGCCAAATAGGGCTCTGTTTAGGGAAGAATCATGAGACTATACGTACATTTGACTGTAAGAGTGCTGGGATTGATTAGCAATGTCTGCAGCGGATAGAGGATGACAAGGAATAGATGTGAATGCTGCCAGTCTGCCCTGGACGATGAGTTTATCCCATCTCAGAAGAGATGACCTTGAAGATGTTAGTGTCAGGTGATTTTAGGCACCAGAAGGGAGATGCCAGGTTCAGTGGAGGTGCCACAGGAATTGTCCCACATGGGCAATGAGTGGTTTTGAAATCACCTTTTCTCAATTTGTTATCTTGGCTCCATGCGGTACATAACAGGAGTATGAGCATGGAGACTGGTGCATCGTGGCTCTTGTTGTCGCTGTGTTTTCTGTCACTGCTTTTCCGGTACCCTGTTGAAAACGCCGGGCTTCCTTTTAGACTCAGGGCTGGGCCTGGGGCTTTCCATCGGGAATGTTCCGTTTTAGTGCATTCCTCAAGGAGCAGAGAGGCACACAGGGCTGCCTGGAAGGTCAGGACTGTCAGAAAAGCAACAGCCGTCTCCACTCTGGAAGGTCCAGCTCTGTCTCTGGTTCCGTTCTCTAGGCAGCGGCAGAAACCAAGTTCTGTGTGTCTGCGTGGTCCCAGCAGTAGAGACCTTGCCCTGCCCCCCGCCTTCCCCACCCCCCAGCAGCTGAGGCAGGATGGTCAGCCTTGCCAAATGCTCCCAGTTTCCTGCTGCCTCACTTTCTAGGGAAACAGTCCCTCCACCACAGGACCGTAAAAATGTGCTTAGAAAGCTTACATGCCGCTCAGGTTTGCATTTCTGGTCGGGCTGAGTTGCTTTATCCCCTTCAAGGTCACCGAGGACATTTTTCTCCCCAAGGTCATTTCTCCTCAAGGTCTCTGCCAGAGATCAGGATTCTGTGTGGCTTCTGCTTGCCCTCTGGGCGCCTGGCTGCGCCAACAGGAATGCCAGCTGCAGCATAAGGACAGGCTCTCCATTTGAGAAAAGCAAGAGGACTCACATTTCTTTTCTAGTGCGGTTTCTCCCCTCTGTAACGAGAAAAAGCTAATTAATGCCTGACGGCCCCTTGTGCAGACCCTCTTTAGCATTCTCTCAGCTTCCCTCCTCAACAATAAATTCAGATTCGTGATTGCAAGAGAGGAGGATCCAGTTCCAAAAGACCGGTCCCCCAGGGAGCCTCAGGGCGGGGGGAGAAGCCACCAGCACACCTGCACATTTTTTTTTTTTTTTTTTTTGGTCACCCAGCACCCTGTTGGGCCTTTACATATATTTGTCTTTACTTATATGTGTGTCTCTTCCCATAAAGGTGCTCCTGCTTGTCTCCTTAAAATAAAATACATGAAAGGACATTTCGAAGTGCAGATAGACCTTAAGATGAAAAAGGAGAGAAATTCCCATGATTTAATATGAGGTAGAAAATGAAGGAAGGAAAATCTGAAGGTTTTAATTACAGAAAAAAATTACTTAAAGGTGTAGTAACATACACGTACAGAAAAAAAATTTGGGGAAGGCATTTACAGGGATGTTACTGGTCTCTAGGTGGCCTAATGACGATCTTAAAAATACTTTCTAGGATTGGAGTTTTCTAAAGTATTGATAACACTCAGGTCAGAAAAAGAAGTGTTCTAAAACGATGTGAAACATGCAGAGATGAGAACTTACAGCCGCATCTCATATCCACATACTGCTACTGAGCCACTTTGGTATGATTTTTTTCCAAGGCTAATCATGGCTGCGAAGGGGATGTTTAATGGCTAATTACCCCTAGGACTTGGTGTTGGATCCTCTGCATTGGGGTTCTTGATTTTAACACGGAGACACTGAACTCCATTTGCTGCACAAAAACAAGCCGAACTTAAAAGGACGGTTCAGCCCGCTTCGGTTCAGCTGGGGATGTCTTTTTCCAGGGGACTCCCCTGTTACCATCTGGAGCCCTGATTCCTGTCCTCCAGTTTTCTCTGTGGGTTGTAGAATTCGGATCTGGCTTTGCAGGCACTGCTAGGCCTTTGAGGACAAGCCATTAACCTCCCTGGGACCTCCAGCTTCCTCATCTCCTGTCTGCAAAACCCGGTTCACCTTCCAGGGAAGGGGGGTTCACGGAGGACCGACTGAGAGAGGCTTGAAAGGAGCCTGCCAGCCCCACAGGAAGCCACAGGGCAGCCAAGCCCAGAAACCAGAGGGGTGACTTCCTCTGGGGTGTGGTCATACAGAACTAGTAGAAACACAGGAGAGGCAGGTCGGAGATGAGTGGGCCTCAGGCGCGATCCCTCCCCTCCCCCGTTCATGGCTGTGTTCGTGGTCCCTGCTAAAACGGACACTGGTTTTGGCATCCTAACATCAACCTCTTGTAGACATGTCACAAAGTGCCATTATTCCATGCACCATCTAAGAAGAATGCCTGGAAGTGGGAAGATAGCCCATAAGCACCAGGTGACCTGGGGGTCCTAGTTCCAGTGACGCTGGCCTCAGTTTCCTCAGCTGTTCTCCCCCATCCCTGGTCTGTCCATACTGTTCTGTCTGTCTGAAATGCCCTGCCCTCCATTCATCCTCACTTCTACCAGTCTTTACAAACTTACCTCAGGAGCTGCTTCCTCCAGGCCGCCACCCTTGATACACTCATGGGCTGTGTTCCACACCATCGTGGGTTGTACTGGGGACTTTTTTTTCTGATTATAGAAAGTAACTTAGCCAGGGGCTGCCCAGCTGCTGTACCTGGAGAGGGGGACAGGCTGTGTCCACGATGGAGCATGGACTTTGGTGTCTGAGGTATAGTGTGGATCTGCCCACCTCCACTTACTGGTGGATTATCAGCGAAGTATATTACACTTTTCTGGACCTTGATCTTTTTTCTGGAAGAGAACCAGGGCAGGAACGCGGGGCAAGAAGGATACACATGATATGTCATATAGATCGTAATGTAATGTCACCTATCTGAGGGGTATCTGACACAATATCAATATTGGCCCCATGGTCTTTCTTCACCTTAAATAAAAACCAACACAAAGGCAGTGACCTTTTCCTTCTCAGGTGTGGTCTCTTCACTCTTGGCTTCCTCCCCTTGCAGGGTCTGTCACCGCCTATCAAATCTCCCCCACTACCCTGGGGTGAGATACCTACTTCCCAATGGAGGGATTCTGCAGTCCCCTAAGAGGACCCTGTCCTGTCAGACCCAAGCCTCCTTCGGGACCTGATGACAGAGCAGGGACGGGCTCATAAAGTCCATAGACATCGTCAGCTGGTTAGAGGACTGGGGGCCCGAGGCCTGCCAGACTGAAGGAGCACAGGATCCCACAAGCACGGGATGGGGATTTCCAGTGATGGGGGTCAGAAACAGGCCATCAAGGACCCCCCAACTCAGAAAGACAGACCCTGTCACCGCAGAGATCAAGGGAATAGGCCATTCAGGACTAGACCTTAGATCTTAACCTAGGGCTTGAGTTTTCTCTGTTGTTTTTCTGTTTCAAAGAGCTTTGCTTTAGTTGCCAGACAGGATTCAGGCAAATATTCTGTGAGTGATAAAGAATGTATTTCCAAGCTCTGTTTCCCTCCACTTGCTAAGACCTGCTTTGAGGAGACCCATGATTATTTTTCCCCTCTCTTAAGGGCCTCTGTGGTTTCTTTTATGGAAATGAAATAGAAATTTTCCCTGGTTCTTTCTGCAGTATGGATGTTATAACATGCACTTCACCCATCCCAGCCTTTGTGTTTCAGTATGTGTGGGAAGAATTAATTCATTGCCTGCCTATTGTGTGCGCAGTGGCTTTACCTGCATCCTCTTGATTAACCTCTAGGCACATGTGTCCGGATATATTCCTAGGTAGGGCCTCAGGCTCGTTCAGTGACTTACCCAAAAGGTCACAGAGTGAGTGGAAGGCAGAGCTGGGTTGGAATCTATGTGTGTCAACTTCAAAGCCCTTGGTCTTCTATATACTGCCCCCCAAATCGGGCCTTCCCCCCTGTCTTTTGCATCATGTCATGGGTGGAAATTCACTCCCTGCCCAGCCTTCTGCTTTAGAACACAGAAGTTCATTGACTCGATTGCCTATCAGGATCTAGAGCTTGCCCAGTCAGTGCATATCATTTTGCCAAGAGACAGAGTCTGCTGCTGTAGAAATTGATTCTCTGGTTATTTATCTTCCTCTGCCCAGTGTAAATTGGTCAGCCTGATCCTATTCGCATGATAAAAATCATAATGTCTCAAATTACTTACTCAATAAAATGTGGGTTTGTCTATTATTAGTGATCATTAGGGTTATAATGCAGCATGGAAATTTGGAGCAAATTAACTACATATGCAAGCTGTTGGGCTCATGTGCAGTTAATCATATGCACACAGTTCCAGGAGGCAGGAGGGTTTGCAAGAATCATTTCAGGAAGAATTTGTGGGAGGGGAACTGAGTTCCCAGATTTGTTTTTTCACCTTCTGTTCCGCCTTAATTTGGATTTCTCAAATGCTCATTTATCTCATAACAGTGTTGAAACATGCAAATACAAATATATATATATATATATATAATATATACAGAATTATAGCTCAAATTACAGTATCTTTGAATACTTCCATTCATGTGCCCTGGGGTTTTCTAATGATGAATCAGAATTCCATGCTGAGCAAATACCCAAACCCCCTCATTTTCTCTTCCATCTTGCCTATCTGCCACGATTCACTCTTTGTCCTTTTCTTTTGAGCCTTTCTGCTCAGTGATGTAACGGGACAACCTCCGTTGTTATAAAGACAGTTCCCATCACACCTGAGCATGGCCATTTCCTCTGTGGCAGATGCTTCCTGGACACGTGGGCAGGTGAGAGGAGCTGACTTTGGCGACTTGTATCTCAACATAAGAGAGATGTAGCTTTGAATGGCAGCGCGAGTTAAAACAAAAAGGAAAAAAAAAATCTATGTATAACTTGTTTCCTGTGATGGTGCCAGGAAACTTGACAATGAACTTTGTGAATTAAAACTACCGGATGAATAGAGGTGGTGGCATGGTAGCGGAAATTTGAAATTTCTTTAATGGTTTTTGGTGTCGGCAAAGTCTTCCTCCAAGGAATATAAATTGTCCTCTGGGCATCAATAAAGGGTAGGCATTAAAATTAGCACCAGTGAGCTCTGGAAGATGCTAAAGTTCTGTGAAAAGGTTACCTGCTCCTATCAGTGTGATTTTTGCCTCAAATTCTAACATTTGGCAGGATTAATCATATTTACCTGTGATCACGCATTAGAACAAAGTGCTTGGGTGCTGTCCATGCTTCGTTTCAGAAGAAGTTCTCTGAGGGTGCAGAATCAAGTATGCAGCGTCTCAGGCCCATTGGGAGCTCACTGGACACTTGAGCTAAATGATGAGTAGGTGGGAGCTTCATTTCCATTGGCAAGCGCCACCCTACTGCCTGGGTTATGGTCTGGAGT
Source organism: Spilogale gracilis (assembly GCA_004023965.1). NCBI lineage: Eukaryota > Metazoa > Chordata > Mammalia > Carnivora > Mephitidae > Spilogale > Spilogale gracilis. The sequence continues at coordinate 18,349 of PITA01011339.1, read as the reverse complement.
GTTAACTGGGCTCACTCCAGAGAGACAGCTTTTATGATCTCTCGGGATATGGACCAGTTTGCCAGCTGTTCTCTCTAGAAAGAGAGACTGTTTATCAGTTTCCCTCACTTGCATGGGAAAACGTTCCATCACTAGTCTCAGTGTCCCAGTAAGACATGGAGGCAGAATTGCGAGCCACAGAATAAGTTGGTGCACATAATCTATCAATGAAAAAGACTGGTTAGAGGCAAAGACACCTGAGTTTCATACCTTGGTTTAATCACTCACTAGCTGCACCGTGGTGAGCACTGTCATGGGCTTCACCCCAAAACTGGAAGCAAAGGTCAGAGATAGCCGTGTGAAAAAGTCTTTGTAGTCTGCATTACTTTCTTGTGTTACCATGAATAGCAATGCTGTAAAGCTTATGATGGTTTTGATAATGGACTTGGCCAGGCCAGAAATAGACCACATGAAGAATGATCAACTGGTGGGTTAATTAATGCAGCAGGTAAATAATGTTAACCTTGGTTGCTGAGGTTTAGGAAAACCAGAGGGGTGGACACACAGTTCATCCGCAAACATCTTCATCCTCTCCTGAACCTTCTCTCGGAATGACCACGTGTATTAGTCTCCTACTGCTGCTTTAAAAAATTGCCATAAGGGTAGTGGTTCAAAGTAATTATTTTGGTTCAAAGATTTATTCACTTACAGTTCTGGAGGGCAGGAGGCTTAAAATCAGAGTTGTATCAGGAACTGGTTCCTTCTGGAACCTTTTGGAGTGTTTAGGGAGGAACCCATGCCAAGCCTCTCCAGCTTTGAGAGGACACTTGCATTCCTTGGCTTGCAACTCCTTCTTGTGTCTTTGGAGCACATCTGTCCGATCTCCGCTTGCCGAACCATGCCTCCTCTTTCTTCTGTCTAGTTCTGTCATCACACTGCCTTCTCGGACTCTCACCCTCCTTCTGCCCCCTTACAGGGACCCTTGTGATGACATTGGGGCCACCCAGACAATCCGGGATCACCTCCCCATCTCAAGGTCCTTCACCTAATCACATCTGCGAAGTGGGGTTTTTTTCCCCCATGAAATGGAACATATTCACAGGTCCCTGGGAACAGGGGATGGAACGTCTTTGGGAGGCATTGTTGTATGTACCCTACCATCCTTCTATGGAGAAATATTGCATCGTTCTTTTGTCTGAGGCGTGACTCTCCATTAATAAAGGGCATGTGATCGTGCGGAAGGTGTCCGTCCCTGGAGACCTGGCTATGTGAGGCATGGCCCTGCCTCCACCTAACACTTGACAATCAACTTGTATTTCAGCTTCTTCACCCATAAAGTGAAAGCGCTTGTGGATGAGAGCTAAGATGCTTCATTAAGCCTAAAATTGTTATGTTTTATTCTCGAAATGGCTCTGTATTACTTTCCTAGAGCTGTGACAACAAAGTGCCCCAAACTACGTGGCTTCAAATAACAGAAGCGTATTCTTTCATAGTTCTGAAGGCTAGAAGTCCAAAGTCAAGGGCCATGCTCCTCCCGAAGGATCAAGGGGAGAGTCTCCCCTTGCCTCTTTCCAGGTTCTGTGGGTTGCCAGCAATCTTTGACATCCCTTTGCCTGTAGACATCTCTCCAGTCTCTGCCTTTGTCATCACTCGGCATTCTCCCTCTCATTTTTGTTTCTGTGTCTCTTCTCTTCTTATAAGGACACCAGTCCTATTGGATTTAGGACCCACCCTTGTCTTAAATAATTACACAGCTACAAATCCCTGTTTGCAGAGAAGTTCATATTCTATGATTCTGAGAAGGACTTGGATTTGGGGTCTCTGGGGGGTGGGACACTATTCAACCCATTACAGCCCAGACTCCCACAGATGTGCACTCCCTCCACAATGAAGAAAATGCGAGGACTCAGAAAGGAGAGACGGAATTCGGTGACTTTCTCCTAAACCTGCCTTGCTTCCTTTTTTTGATCATTGGTTGGTGTTTGTGGACACAGATGCCAAGTAGCATCACGGAACAGTCATGCCCCAGGTCTTTGGTGATGCTTTGTCCCTGTCTGCTCGCTGGGTCAGCTGCCTGTGTACGATGCCAGAACACCGTATGACCAGGACAGACACAGATTCGCAATTCTGCATAAGTAAGGGTAAACAATCAGAGAGCTCATTGATTCGGATTCACAGACTCTGCCTTCAGAGCCAGAGCATACCTGAACAACCACCCACTTCGCTATGGGCCATCTACAAAGGGGTGTCATATAGAAGAAGTGGTCCCATGGAGAGCATCTGACTAGGGAGTGCTCCTGCCAATATCACCCGTGTGGTCAGGGTGGCTATAGACTGGCCTCTATCTGTCCCCTAAGGTTCCCAGAGCTCAGGTCTGCAAGGGCGCCGACAAAAACACACAGTGAACTGCCTCAGACTGCAGACTTGGAGCTCATTTTGTATTTCACAGAGCATGGAGAAGCTTCCCTGGAAAAGCTGGGCTTCAACTTTCTATTTTTGAACCAGAGGGCAGGCCAGGAGGGAGCTGACCTGTCTAGGGCTTGGAGGTCACGTTTTCAGCTGAGGAAAGTGATCTTGAACCTCTCCATCCTTGCAAAGCCAGATGGAAGCCCTAGGCCCCCAGCCCCTCCAGCCCCATGCACATGCCGCACACCTGGACCGCCACTCTACCTGTTTACAAATTACCCCCATTTTCTGCTTGGTTCAGCAGCAACTGTTTACCCTCCCCCGTGATGTAATTAGGCCTTCAGAGCTCACGTGTGCCTATTATGAGCTCTCCTGTGTTTTGTCTTGATGTTTCGTTTCTGTAGCTGTAATCATATATATATATTAAAATTTGGTATCAATTCTTTGGCTAAATTATGCACAGTGGGCCATCCTAACCTGCCATTAACATAACGTATGCTAAACCATGTGTTGGGTTTTTCCCCTCTTTTTTTCTGATAATTATACTCTGAAGCATCAATTGCTTATTCGAGTAAATTGAACTTTGAGTTTTTGCTCATTTCTTCAAACTTTCAAATTGGCATGGCTGCCACGGAGGCAGACCCAGCACTACTTTTGCTGCCAGTGGACATAGCCTTGGTATTTTCCTTCCGAGAAATCTGAGATCCACTTAGTGGTCACCAGCCTGGGCTGAGCTGCGGTTGGGCACCTTGCTGTCACTACCCCCAGACCAAGGGGTCCTGGGCCTGGGTGCAAAGATGGGAGTGCAACACAGGTGCCTGCTGGAGTCCTCATGCATCCACTCCCTGGACAAATAGGCATTGAGCATCTACTAGACGGCCGGTGCTGTTGAAGCTGCAGTAGATACAGAAGTGACCAAAACGAACAAGATTTCTGTCCTCTAACAGTTTATAATCTCATGCAGGGGTCAGCAGACTGTTTCAGTGAAAGACTAAATAATAAATATTTGGAGTTTTGTGGGCCATACGTTCTCAGGAACAACTGTGCGCTTCCACCATTGTGGCATGAAAGCGGCCATGAGCCATATGGAAATGAATGGGCGAGGCTGTGTGCCAATAAAACTTTATTTATAAGAACAGGCAGCAGGTCAAATTTTGACAGCCCCTAGTCTAACAGGTTGAGGCAGACAATCTGTACCAAAATGTATCTATTTTTTGAAGCAAAGAGGTAATTGGAGGCCATGGCAAGTGATATGGAAAAAGTAAGCACAGTGAGGTAAGCAACAATTGCCAGGTTTTTCACCCCAGGGTAGACACAGAAAATTCGTTCAGCAAAGCTGAACCTAATGGATGAGACGGCTCTGGCTGGCACCGGGAAGATCCAGCAGCCTGAGGTGGCGCCACAGCACGGCATGTCTGTAAGCGGTTTGCAGCTCACCAGGGTGAGGGACCTAGTGACCATGGAGGCCAAGTTCAGATGGCAGTGTTGTAGGGCTTTCTCTTAGACTGCGTTTGAGGTGAAATGTGAATAGTGAGCAGTGGCCAACCACGGGGGAGAGTGTAGAGCAGTGACTTTGTTCCATTAAGGGACAACTGTATGCACAGAGACTCCAGGACAAGAGAAAGCACATCACGTTTGGAACCAAAGGGAGGCCGGTATGGTTGGAAAGGACAGAGAGTGTGTTGGAACTTTGGAATGAGATGAGATTAAACAGGCCATTTGAACTCAGAAAACGAACCAGAGGTCGAGTTTTGGGTTGTTATGGCCATGTAACCAAGCGTGCCCCCCAACTGATGGCTTAGAGCCAAACAATGTTTATTTTGGTCGTGTGTTTGGGGCCGAGCAGAACCAGGGTGGGCTTGGCTGTGCCGTCCTGCTGGTCCTCCTGGTCGCATCGGAGGGGCTTCCTCCTGTGTCCACGGGCTGGCTGGTCTGCTACAGCGTCAGCCGGGGCTTCTCCCCTATGCTTGACCTGGCTCGGTGCTTTAGTTCAGGTGATTCTTTTCTGTGTGTCTCTCATCCTCCTGGGACCAGCAGGGCTAGACCCAGAAGGAGCAAGGTCATGAAATATGCTCGCCAGCTACATTGGCTACAACTCAGTCACGTGACCATGCCTCACTGCCAGGGAGACTGGGAAGTGTAGTTCGCTGTGTGTCCAGGAAGGCGAGGAAACAGGTTCGAGTTTCTCATGGCACAAGAAAGCAACCCAGAATAAAGCCTCTTGAAATCCACACTCAGAACCGGTGTATCCATCCTTTCTACCCCATTCCATTGCCCAAAACCTATCACATGGCTGAACTCAGGAGGACACCGCAGAGGGACACAGTGACAAGCATGGCTCCTGGGAGGATGACCAGTGGGAATCCCGAAAAGACCCTTTGCTTGTATTTGAATTAGATAAGAAACCATTGAGGCATTTTGAGAACAGGAGTGAAAGGATTTGATTTACCATGAGAAAACCATCCATCTGGCAAAACATGTGGGGAGAATAGATTGGGGTGGGGGCCGAGGACTACAAGGGTACTTGGGGAGATGAGGGTGGGCTGAACCCATTCAAGGCCTAGAGGCTCTCTTTCTCTCCCCTACTGCCTTCAGGATACATGAGATAAATTGTTAAACTTCTCACGCTGGGCTTTACCAGGTGAGCTGACAGTTATCACCTGCATTCATCAATATAAGTTCCATAAAAAGCAAAGCAGTTGAGGAGAAATGAGAAATTACAGCCCAGATTAGCAGCCTTGAGTGTTCCTCATGAACATAGGACACTCACCCAAATCACACGTCACAGCCTTTCACCCATTATCACTAATAGCAGGATTATTCCCAAGGAAGCTGTACCTATTATATTTATTATCATCACAACAATAAAATAAATAGCTGTGAATTCCACCCCTGCTTGTTGACTTGCTTCATGCAGATCAGTTAATATGTATGTGGCTGGAAGTTTGAACCTGCTGGGAGGAAATCTTGTCTTCAGAACAAGGATGATTTTCTTGGGAAATGGATTCACCAGAACCTTCTGTATAGTGTGTGGAAGATTGTAATGCAACCTAAGTGCATAATGTCTCAAATACAACACCAATTTGTTTTTCATGAATGTAAAAATCCAGAACGGGTGTTCTCATCAGCAAGTGACTCTCTGCCATGTAGTGACCCAGGGACCCAGGCTCCTTCCATCCTGTGACTTCACCGTGATCAACGAAGACCTTTGGCAGGTTGCCACATTATTTGATCCAGAAGGAGCAAGGTCATGAAATACCATGCTCGCCAGCTACATTGGCTACAACTTAGTCACATGACCATGCCTCACTGCTGGGGAGACTGGGAAGTGTAGTTCGCTGTGTGTCCAGGAAGGCAAGGAAACAGGGTTAGTGGACAGCTGGCCAGTCTCCACCAGAAATTCCTTTAATGCCATTCCCAGGTTTCACAACTGAATGATTTGTACTACGTTTCACTTCTCTACAAGCTGATACAGCAGGAGTTACTGTTACTTGAGTGCTTTTCGTGGGCTGGAGCTGCACGTGCGTGACCTCCATCAGACCTCCCAAGCAGCTCTGGAAATGGGACTGCGTTATTCCCATTTTACAGATGAGGACATAGAGGTTTAGAGAAATTGAGTTCCTTTTATCAACTGTGAAATAGGGAAGACGTCAGTACCTGTCCCACGGGTGTGTCCTAAGAAGCTACATCTGTCAGGACAGGCTCTGTGTGCAAAGCCTGTCCTGAAAGAGCCTGCCTGAAAGAAACATGATCACGTTGGTGAAGGGAGCTGGACGGCCGCACCGCATTTCAAGTCGTGGAGAGATGAACTCCTGTCATGTGCCTGGAAAGAGAAAGCCCGCATTCTGGAACACATTCTACTGGCGACCAGTTCGGCCCAGTAATTTAGCATGGAGCTGGGAATACAGGAATTGCCTAAGTGTTATCACTCTGGGATCACGGTTGATATTTTCGGGCGTGAAAGAAGTTGGCGGGGACACAGTTACAGACCAGAGTCACCAGGTGCCCTTAGTTGCGGACTGTACAAAAAGGAAGAAACAAACCCCTGGATGATGTTCACTGCGACGTAGGGGGAGAAACATGAACTCAGAGCTTCCGTGAAGAAGCAACTGGATTGCTTTCTCTGTTTTATCTACGGCAACTAGATTGGGAGGCCAGACTGTGTTTTATTATTGCACACATACATAATTACAAAGTCTTTAGTTTTTTGCCTACGTAAATTTATGTTGAGATTTAATTTCCACCAATTAGAACCCAAATGAAGCCATTCTAATGTGATTCATACATCACAGCAACGTGGCCCTACTCCTCAGTGCACACATAAGGAAACAATATTGAAGTGAATTTTAAGTACCCAAAGTTGTGTTAGACTGTGAATGAATATCCAATTCAATTTGTAGGAAACTTTAGATTAATTAGGTTTATAATTTGCACAGTAAGGTAATGTAAATGTGTTGCTACCGCTTGACTTTTTCCTTAATCCTCTGAGTGGATATTTAATCTTTTTAATATTAGAATTAAAGCAGCTTGGAAGATATGAATATTAATCTAATTATATTCCGATCACTTTAATTTCTTTAATGTTTTAAACAACAAAACAACTTTACAAATTGGTTTAGGTTGGGGAACCCTTTTAGAAGATTTTGCATCTCATCTGTAAGTGCAATTTAGAGGATGCGGGCTTGGGGGAGGGCACCTGAACTTTACAGTTATGCAAATGGAAACCATTAATCCTGGAGGCCCCACTTATCAGACCTGCAAGGTATGCTTCAGGAATTTCCAGCTTCTCCTTAGGAAGGAAGACTTTGCCAGCCTGAAAACCCAAGTAAGGAAACAGCTTTACAGCACTCCAGCCATAGAAAGTGAGAGCTTTTGAAGAATCAGTGATAAGTTAGTGCTAAGAGGATTTTTCTCCTTTTTCGGCTCTTATTATCTTAAGGAGGGGAAAGAAATCAGAGCAGTGCCTGCAAATTTTATTACTTCATTGTAATTGATACCTGTTCTCTGAGCCAATAAAAGAAGCTGTATTCAGCGCTAGCTGTGTAAAATCTGTAATGTTTTAGGCTGTGGATGTTAGCCGCGGTGAGGCTGGCCTCATTATGAGCTGCCCATACCAGTACAGAGCTCCGTACCCACAAAAGCAGGCTGCAACGGGGTGGGGGGGGATCCTCCAGTGACAATAAAAGGATTCATCCAGTGTCTATATGATTGCTACTTAAAGGAAGACTTTGCAAAGGGCAGTCGCTGGAATTCCGACTTGAGAAGCAGAATACCTTATTTTCTGGAACTAATTACAGATTTTAAAGGCGTGATGGAAAGTTAACCAAAGAATTTATGTCACAAAATGCAGTAGTAAGTTCTAGAATTAGAAATAATTCTGGCAAATATCAAGCGAATTTTTCCATGTTTTGAGAGTTTATGTGTAAGATGTTTCCACTTACCTAGAAGCCGGGGAAATGCCCTGTAAGCAGCTTTCCCATAGGGTATATATATATATATATATATATTCATCAGAGGTGTAAAATGACATAACTTCCCAGAGTTAGCCAGTGACTATGAAGCTAAATAATCAGCATAAGAAACATCACACAGAAGGAAAACAGTGCCTTCTCGAAAGTGTGCCACTTAATTGAATCAAACAAACAGTAACAAAGATTACCACAGTACTGACTAGTTTGTTGTTGTGATGTTGGTTTATACTATTCTTTTAGCCAGCTTTCGCTGGTTAACGCTGTACATTTAGCTGAGTTAATGTTGTGATAGGTGAGAGAGGAGTACAGATGTTTTGCTTCTTTCCCCACTGAGAGGTGGAGTTGATTTCCTCTGCCCTTGGGTCCAGACTGGGCAGCAGCAGTTTGCTTGACTAACAGACCAAAGGCAGAAAGGATGCTCTGTCACCTCCATGGCTGTGTCATAAAGAGCCTTAGAGCTTCTGCCCTGGTGTCTTGGAATGCTTGCTCTTGGAGCCCTGAGCCATCCTGTGAGAACCTCACTCCCTGAGGCCGCCATGTTGAAGGAAGTCCAGACTAACCATGGGGAGATGCCTCATGGAGAAGCAGATGGTTAGCCAGCCACCATCCATTGGGAATCATTCCAGTTAAGGGGCCAGATTTTGGGGAGGAAGAATCAGTCCCTTTCCACCCCCTACCCCAAGGCTCTGTCCAAACTGTCGATTCAGGGGCAAAATAATTGCTATTGTTAAGACGCTATGTTTTGCGTTGTGTCTCACATAAGTACAGTAATTGTGAATGGGGAATTTAATTTTTCAAAGTGGTCTGCGCAATCAGTCTCTTTATTTTATGATTATATGGAGTATCTGTAGCAATCCAGAGACCTCTGCTTTCCTAAACCTCGAAGTGATTCGAACTTAAGGAGCTTGTAGATGTTAAGGGCTAGACTTTGCTCTTTATATTCCTCACATTCTCTTTATGGATTTCCCTTTGGAATCAGGGATTAAATGAGAGAAGTCTCCCAAATGTAAATTTCTCATAAATATTTGAGCTCCATTTTGGTAATTCTTCTATTCTCTGATCTGTTGCCTAATCTTCTATTTAGCAAGTATTTCCCATGAAATAGAAGGCTTTAATTGTAGAATTACTAATTTTAATAGCATAGCTTAGCACAGCTCAATTTGTGAAAAGCCACCATCTCCATTAAATTCCCATCCTGTAAAACCACCTATCAGCGTGTACGCATCCTTATATTCAAGTTCTCCCCTCTTCAGTCTCTCAGCGCTGAATAATGTATCTCTCACCAGACCAAGAAAAGCAGGATTTCTTTCCACAGGAGGTTACCCCAGAACTTGGGGAGTGGGGAAATAGGATCCCTGAAGAATAGGACTGAAGAATGTCTGCAAGGCAGGTGGGAGTCACCTTGGACCGATGCAGACTCATGCCATGACTGCGCTCTGCACTCCATCCCATGACTTAAGGGTAGGCGCACTTCATTTGAGGCTGAGGGTTACCCAGGGCAGAGGTATATAAGGTTATTCAGCTGACTTCAGTGTTTCTCAACCTAGACACCCTTAACATTTGGGATAATTTTTGCTGGCGAGAGCTTCAGTGTGTGCTAGAGAATATTGAGCCACGTGTTGGGCCTTATCCACTAGATGCCAGTAGTCGACCCCCCTCCAGCTGAGACAACCCCAGATGTCTCCAGACATTGCAGGATGCCTCCCCCTTGACTTTCTTGGCTGTGGTAACTCTTCCCTACCCCCCACCTGGTTGACCCAACAGATCTTTCTTGCTAAGTTGATATGACTTGAACATATGAGGAAATTGAACTTGATTTTCTTCAAAGGAAAAATGTCTACTTCCTCTCAAATGCCATAGGAACAGTTCACAGCTAACAACTACCTTTCAGATGAGCTGGGCACATCCAGCCTGTAAAAAAGTGGTGCTAACATTCAGAAGCATTATCGTGGTGTGCTTGCAGGGAGCGGATGTTGATTACTTATCACTGTTGAAAATATCATTGTCAACATCATCGTTCAACGTTACAAGTATGAAGGAGGAATATGACGGATTCCAGCAACACCAGAAGTGATTTTTGCAGCCATGGGGCTGAATTGAAGAGCTTAACCCACTAATCTATTACGACCGCTCAGGGAGTGCTAGAACAGGTTCTCTAACGCGGCGAGAGTCCTTTAGTGGGTCGTGTGAAGTGGCATTATAGTTCTGCTTTTAACGGTGGAGGCACAAATTGCCTGGATCTTTTTCAGAGTACATCACCAGTCTTCCAATGGGCGACTTATGTTTATGCCAGCCGGTGGGCTCACCCCAGTGTGGGGGCATGGAGTAGAGCAGGAATGAGTGGACTCACATTTCGGTGCAATTACCCTGAATTACGGAGGGGAAAGAGGACCGCTGTAATTCACCAGCCATCACATTTTTATCAACCGCCTTTGCTAAGCATTAGTTTAGTGTGATATGTTCAACTCCTTGGCCCCTTCTTGGTGGGAATTTTCCATAAACACCATCATTACCACTGTTGTATTTTCTGTGTCTGAGGTGAACAGAATTTGGACATTTGAGACACGTTAACTCCCTCATCTCCTTCAGGGAGTTGGTGAGTCTTTGGGGCACAGGTGCAAGTGCTATGGTCCTTGAAAGACAAGCTGGCTTTCCCCCAAACTTCTGCTCATTGGGAACCAGAGGACCCAGCCTGCTGAGGTGTCACAGGCTGCCCCACAGATGACATTCCTAGGGACCTCTGACTAGGTGAGGCCAGAGACACGTGGTCAAGAACTTGGAGCCAGGGCCAGGAAAGCTTGGGATCCTGCTCTGCCTTGCCCCAGCTCTGTGGCCTCACCAAGGGCTACAAAGCCTCATTGCCGCACCTGTTTTATCATCTGAATTCTTCTCTTGTCCTCACTGTGGCATGGATATCTCTCCACCTTATTAGAAATGCAGATAATCATCTTTATAAATGGCCGGATCCTTCAGATTGCTTTTTGTGTCTGTCTCTTCCCTGGCTCTTACTCATTTTCACAATGCCATTTGAATAGTGATCATGAGTCTCACGTCGCAAAAAAAGTGATTTTCGAAAGCATCTCTTTCCCATGCTCACCTGTAAGCTTAGCCACGGCAGAACATAGACCTTATTAATTTTTTTATTCCTTCTTTTTCACTTGGTGCTGTTCCAGGATAGAGGGAATACACAGTTAATGGAGCGCTAGGCAGCCATGAATGCTGCCCGCTCCCCTGCAAGCTGTGTGATGTCCGCCAACTTACTGTCCATCTCTAGGCCTGTTTTTGCCCTAAAATGAGAGAAAAAAAATAATTCCTGGTTTCCAGTGCTGCTGTGAAGATAAGACAGTTTGCCTGTAGCATCATGTTTGGCTCAATAAATGTAGACTCATCTGATTTGGATGGTTGTTGCTATGTTTACTATTCATTGAAATGAAAGAGGAGTATAATGAGGTAGAGGCAAAGGAAGGAAGGAAGGAAGGAAGGAAGGAAGGAAGGAAGGAAGGAAGGAAGGAAGGAAGGAAGGAAGGGAGAAATGGGAGGGAGGAAGGAAAGAATGGGGGAAGGAGGAAGTTTATCAGGCATGGTAAGTAGAATTGAAAAGAAATTCTCAGGTCATCTTGGTGAATGAAATAACTTGAACTTTACACATTTGGCTTGATCCCTGGAAGGAAAATTGTCCTTAGTCATAAGATCTGTATAATCTATCAACTAGGTTTTATTTTGCCTGAGCTTAACTTCTATCTCTGGGTCTGTGGGCATACTAGGAGACAGCTGGATTTAGGGCCAGACGTACAGATCCCAAAGAATAAGGACAGCAGCCCTGCCTTTGCTACACCATCCCAATGAAGGTTCACAAAGAGGGTTGCCAGATTTTGCAAATGAAAATATAAGACCCTGAGGGAAATTTGAATTTCAGATACCTAATGGATCACTTTTTAGTATAGGCATTTCCCAAATATAAACGTGACACACATTTATACTGAAATTTTATTTTATTCTATACTAAAAAATTAATAATAACAATAAAAGGTATTCCTTTTTTCTAGTATATATCCCATGTAATGTTTGGGACGTGCTTATACTAAAAATTATTTTGTTCAAATTTTGCTGCGGTTCCTGTAGTTTTAGTTACGAGCTCTGGCAATCTTATTCACGGAACAACTAGAGAAGGGTTTATTCTTCTCCACACACTTGGGGTTTGTCAAAATCTGGAAACACTGGAGACCAAAGGTGGCACAGAGCACCTTAAATCTAGCTTTGACGTAAAACAGTAACTATCGAACAGATTTATACGTCTCTTGTCAATAATACTCTGATTTCTGGAGATTGTTATCAGTGTTTTACTTTATAGAAAATGACTTTTGAGAATGACGTTTTAAATTAATGTGAAATTGCATTTTAATTTAATTCACGGGGAGTCATAAACAGGTGGGAGAATTATGTAACAATAATTGTGTTTGCAAGAAATTGATTTCATCCTAAAATTACACGAATATACTATTACAGTTTGTTGTCATCCTGAAATGCACCCTTTAACCATAACATACAGCATAAAAGACAACCTCATGTTGCAGTCCTTAATCTAGTGTGTAATCGCTTAAGTAAGAACATTAACTATGTTGTCAACTACCTGTTCTCACATACCTGAACCACCAGCTCACCAGGATGGGTGTGAGCCTAACATGACCACTCTAAATACTCAAGGGTATTTGAGAATTTGCTATTCCATCCCAGTCTTCTCATCAAGCAAAGATATGGAGACCTAGACAAATGAGTAAGCTTGAAACAATTTAAAAAAGTTATTACTGTAATAATCCAGCCACATTGACTGAAGACGTTGCCTTTCTGCTACTTAAAGAATACTTTGGACTGGTTCACACACACAAAAATAGCTTTATTAACGTTTGTAAGTTACCATGTTCAGTTACTCTCCTCCCCCTCCCCACCATCCCAGAAACGTTGCTTTTGGTACACTGAGAGTTCATTCATTTAAAATTTGTCCTTGGCAATTCTTTATTGAACAGGTTCCATTTTTATTTTTTTTTTTATACAAAGCTGATAAATAACTGAAACCTAACAGGCTCAGAACTGATTATACTTCTGGATACAAACCAGATGTGCAGTTAATCCATCATTGTTCCTGTGTCACCTACCCCTTCTTTGCACCTATACTTGAACAAAAAAGAAAAAAAAAAAAGAAGAGCCCGATTTCTCTGCTAGTTCTAGTTCATTTCCTTGAACTTGGTGAGATTCTAGCCGCAGTAATTTCCAAAAATAGTTTTGGAAAACGCAGAAAACTGCAGAGCTGCTTCTGCTGGCCTCATTGTGAGCAGAGTCAGGGCTGAATTACACAGCACACTTCCCCTCTCTGCTGAGACTTTCAGGCACTGCTTGTAGGTTGGGGAGAATCTTAAAAACTAAAATGCCAGGCTGGGTCAGAGACCCCGGAGCTTTCGTGGCTCTCGCAACAGGATGGACGGCTCACACAATGGCTGGTGCAGCCTGGGTTATGTGAGTTTGTGCTTTAGTGGACTCTCATTCCAACTGACCAGGACCGACTGGTAGTAAATGCAGGATCACTCCCTGCTTTCTAAGGGCTTGGCAAACCAAAGAGAATGCGGTGAACAAATCTCTTACCTCTTCCAAAGTAACTGGGCACTTGAGGAGTATTTCCTGGTCTCATTTTGTAACCTCTGTTGCAAACCAAGCTATAACCTCATCTTTGTTTAATGTGACCGATGAAGACATTGGCACTCTGGTGTTCTTTCTGCTCGTTAGGATTCTTCGTCTCAGGGAGCTAGGTGTGTGCTGTCATTTGAGGACAGTGGCCAGTTCTTAAAACTAACATTGCTTGACTGGAGCTTATTGTATGCCAAGGAGAATTCTGAGAACTTCCACCCACTCACAAACACCATGAAATAAGCATTGTTTACCAACGAGCACAGCACAGAGAAGCTAAGGAGTGTGCTGAAGGTCACGCAGCCAGTAAATGGCACAGCACTCAGACCGGTATCCACACTTAGAAAGTCTTATGCCGAGAGCCGCTCTAGAAGTGTGCCTCTTGGATGCAAGGGCAGTATGTTCATTTGCCACGGTGCTCAGGATCTCTCCTTATTCCTTTAGGTTAAGGCAGAAATGGTACCTAGCTAGGTTTGTTTCTGTGCCAGATCTCAAGCCTGCCTTCACTGCCAGAAACGCTAAGAACTCTGGAGTTCTGTCCGACTTCCAGAGGATTGAGTCCCACAATCAAAGTGGAATGCCCACTCTAAGCACGGGAGGGGAGTATATACCGAGCATTTGCCATCCCTGGTTAAAGCATTTGAATCTCTGAAAAAAAAAATGCAGATTTTACCTGTGGGGACACGTTTTTGATAACTAGTGGCTGTGGACACTTAGATAAGAGTTTGTTTACTTAGGAAGCACGACCCGGAGAAGTTGGGGCAGAGCGCAAGTAAATGTTGGGCTGTGTGGGCAATAGTCCATGAGAGCATTGGTTCTTGGGGTTGAGGAGCCTGTAACAGGAGGAAAGGAGCAAAAGTGATAGCTGAGCTGCACTGAAAACAGACAGTTCGGGTCCTAATTTTGCTTGGGGCGACTTCTCTTAGGAATGTGGTCAGGGTTTTGCGCACGTGGGCAGCAGTATACATTCCAGGGACGCATCTGTCTGGCAGGCTCGGTGCTGGACTCGGGGTGTGTCCTCCTCCCCTGCCCCCATCAATTTCAGAGCTCCCTGCCATGATGATTAATCCCACTGCATACACGGACGCATGGTAACAGAGGGTGGCTGTCCCGTTAGCAGAGCTGGAATCCAGGCTCTGGCATCCACCTTTAGTGCCTACATCCTTCTTACGGCACCTCCCTGCTTTAGAATCAGGTGCTCCTTGGAAGGAGTCTGGCTCCGTGATGCCCTTATGGCCAGGCCTTCAGCTACAAGGCGCAAAGGTGAGATAGCCTTCCCTGCAGCACATGATCTCAGAGCACAAAACCCTGGCTGCCTGAAACTGAAGGTGGTGGGCGGGGTTGGGGGAAGGGGAGGCGTAGAGAGCAGGGAGAGAGAAAGCAAAAAGGAACCTAAGCCTATCTTAAGGTTTAAAATCATAAGGGAACAAACCTTTGTCTTGGTTCTCCATTTATTAATAAAATGCCCAATACCTTCTGGCATGTGCTTTGAACTGCTTTTAAGTATCTTCAGTTGGATGAAGAAAGGGCAATGGGGACCTCATAATAGTCATGGAGGAACTATTGAAATTTTATTTCCTTGGGGAAGGCACAGACTGTTTGCCGGGAACCACGGCCCTTCAAAGTTGAGGACACTTCCCAGTGCCACACGGTGTAAATCACAGCGTAAACTATGCGATTATCCCCTGCAGAGGAATCGAGTGTGGCTTTATGGGATTCTTCACCAAGCTCTTAGGAATAATCTGATATAAAACAGCAGGGGTGGAGAGTAATGACAACTTCAAATTAGTTTAATGAATGTTTACATTTAAAAAAAAAAAAGGCTTTTCTGCAAACCTGAAAATACGAAGTGACAGCCTCCTTTCCTATTTCCCCTGCCAGGGGCACCTCCTGGGTTCCCAGCCGCAGGGCAAAGGTGGCATGACTTAACCCATTCAGTGCTGAGGGGCACCCAGGCTCCCCCCATTGTTTGGCTTGGGTTTGAACAGCCCCTTGAACAGTGCTCAATAGTATTTCCATTATAAACATCATATCGGCGTTGGGGGAACATCTGTTTTAAGTCAACTTAGACTCCATCCAGGAAAAAATAAATTTCTGGCTCTCCACCTGCTCAAAAGGTCAATTACCCACCCAGATCAGCCAGGGATGGTTGATGGGCAGCAGCTGCAGGGGATATTTTTAGCTGGATTTTGGCAGGTAAGCCCCTTGTTGAATGCATACAGAAGGGGCTGGTGGCGGAGGTTGATCAAACATTACAGTGTTTTAAGCATGGTGCAGAGCCAAGGCCCCAAGCAATTCCGAAAGGCACTTCTGGGTGATTTCCCTACTCCCGAAGAAGAAGGATTCATTTTGGCAAAGAGAGCAGGGTAGGAAAATACTCACATTGCTTGCATTATGTGGAGCGGACCTCAAGGTATTTTGGACAAGAAACAACATTTGCTCTTCAGATATAGTTACCCGGCCCGAGCTGCCTCTGCTCTTCTTAATAGTGTTTTTAAAGAATGTTCTTGTGTTCAGTTCCGAAATCTGGATATTTCCCAGGGGGCGTACCTTGGCCCCCACACTTCACATCAGACTGAGTTCTGTCTGTAGGTTGCCAATTGGGCCGTGGAATGTGAGGCAGAATTAGGTAAATATACATAGGAAGAGGAATGACTGTAAAACAGAAGCAAGAAAGAAAACCAAACCAAAGCCCGAAGGGTCTGTGCCCTCCTAGGAACAACTGCAAAACCAAAAGGTGAATTCCAAGGATTGATTTAGAAACAAGCTTGGGTCTACTTTGGCCTTTAAGCCATCACTCGAAAAATCAAATCTTGCCCACAAGAACAAGATTCCTTCCCTCCTTGCCTGGCATACCAACACCTCAAAAAGCCTCGGTGAAAATTCCACAAGCCTCTAAGAGCCAGAAGAAAACTCAGTAAACAACAGCTCTCCGATAGAGCGAGCTTCCATGTCCGTGGGATCTAAGGTGTCGTTGCTTCTCAGCCCGAAATCAGTTTTTAGGTAGGGCTTCCAAGAAAACGAGGCCAAGCACAGAAGCAAACAAATGACAGTTTTCAGTTAGCCAGAATGCTGGATGGATAAGAAACTGGATTTTCCAGGAGGTTACCAGAGCCAGGTCTTTGGAGGACAAGTTGCCCTGTGTTTGTGTATTGTAGAAGTTGCGGAAGGGCACAGAATTTTCTAGGGCTCAACAAAGTGTTATAACAGCACATCTGGTGTTTGTGTAAATGATCTTCAGGAGTCCTCTGGGGTAGTGTGCCCCATTCCCACCCTATCCCTGTCCCCGCCCCACAGACCTCTGGTGCCCTTTCTTCCCTGGCTCCCGCGGCTGATCTCAACCGCTGAACCCCATTCTTCTATCGCTTATAACAGGTAGTCGTTATTTTACTTACTTGGTATTTCTGAACAAGGCCTAGAGGGAATCTGCTCTGGTCCCTGTTTTAACATCATTATCAAGGGCAGAAGCGGGCATGTGGTTGCAACCTACAGGATTTGTTGAATGAATGAATGAGTAGATGAATAAATGATTTCTAGGAAACCTCACTGGGTTTATTTCCCCCTTATTCCTGAAGACTGGTCTCTGTGGCTGCCCCTGGAGGCAGAATCCAACAACTGACATGGATTAGCTGGGGCAGGGGTCCTACTTCACCAGGGGAATTTGCATTCCTTGGGCTCTATGTCGCAGGGGCTTTCTGCCCTCCAGAGACCACCTGCCCCCACCAGAAGGACCCTGGGCTTTCAAAAATTGTCCCTTTGTTTTATTGTGTTTTATTGGTGTTTTCTACCTTAACTTCTCCAAGTCTTTGCTGCCTCAATTTCATTTCAGACTACAGTTGCGTCTGAAAAGGTCACAGACAGATGGGGCTGGTTCCTTGGGAGTGAAGATGACGGATCGATGTCCATGCGGAATGCCCAGGTTTCCTTCCGCATGCCATGGCTGAGTGGTCCAGGGGAGGTAGGCAATGGCAGGAGGGCAGCTCATGCACTGGGGAGGTGAGTCTCCACCATCTGTGTGGAAGGCCTCTCCAAAAGAAAGTGACCCGGTTGGCCTACTTCCCAGCCATGACCTTTGCCCTTTCTCCAGGCAACATCTCCCTAACACAGCTTGGAAGCAAACACTCAGTATGGAGATTACCTCGTCAAAGCCTACCTGGTATAAAGGGGACATCCCTTGAAAAACACTGATCTTTGTTGAATTTGTTGATTCACCTTTCAACAAATATTTATTAAACATTTATTAAAAATTAAACATTAAACGTTTATTAAACAGAGTTTGGTACTATGCTCTGTGCTAGGAGCTTGTTATACAGATATGAATAAGACAGATGTGCCCCCTGCCCTCAAGGGGCTTACAGTCTTAACAAGGGAACAGGCAGTAAGGGAGGGAACATACACACTTCAATTTTGTTTCCAGTCGACTAGCTGTGTGACCTTCATCAAGTCACTTAACCTCTCTGTGCTTCAGTGTCCTCATCTATAAAATAGGATGTTAGTTTCAATCTCACAGGACTGTTGTCAACATAGGATGAGTTATAAAATACAAAGCATTTAGGAAAGTGCTGTGCAAGTGCTGTTTGCCCCGAGAAGTACCTTAAAGGAAGCAATGTGATGGGGTAATGTGGGCATTGCTTTATTTCTAGGTCATTAGCAAATGCTAAAGTCCTAATTCCAACTTCAGAACCAATGTTCCTAATCTCTGTGCTTCTGCTGTTTCTTTAAAATACATATATGGATGAATTACTGAGTGCCCTTCACTGCACCCCTCCCTCGGTCCCTCTCTCCCCGGTCCTTCTCTCCCCGATTTGGTGCAT